>JAODXP020000032.1:172500-180000 GCA_027497455.2 Sardinella longiceps
CTCCACTCTGTGTCTATCTTTCTATATGACACTCTCTCACACCATCATCTTTCATCTGACTAACCTCTTTTTTTATCTTTTTTTTTCCCTTCCCTTTCTCTCCTCCATCTGAAGGGACCGTTTAATCCCCGGAAAACATTGCCTCCGTGCCACTGTATCTTCCTCCACTAAAATGATGATATGGAGCCCACAGACCAACCCTAACCATGCAATTCACACACACACACACACACACACACACACACACACACCTCCACTCTCTCTCTCCTCGGTTTTTTATGGTTTCATAACAACAGGCTTATTTTTCACTCGGGTGCAAGGCATTCTTTTTCCCGGCGTGTAGTTATGGAGATTAATGAAACATAACTCTGGGCGCAGTTGCCCGGCGTATGGCACCAGACGGAGGAACGGCGAAGGTTATCAGATGCATAAATCTCCTGCGCTTCTCTGCTGCTGCTGTTTGTCCCGACGCTGCTGCTGCTGCAGACGGAAAAAATAAAAAAAAGAAAGAAAGAAAGAAAAAAAGAGTAGTTATGACTGCTGTGGCTCGCTCACTCAAAAAGTAGTCAGACTCACAGTCTGTGTGTGTGTGTGTGTGTGTGTGTGTGTGTGTGTGTGTGTGTGTGTGTGAGAGAGAGAGAGAGAGAGAGCGTGAGAGCGCTGTAGAGGTACAGAATGATAGCCCAACAAAACGGCCGTCTTGTAAACCACGACTTTGATAAGGTGGAATTTGATAGGGCGACTCGGGAGTTCAAAGCTGGCAATTGTTCCTAAATCTTTTCCCTCCTCCTTCTGTCTTGTGACCAAACACACACACACACACACACACACACACACACACACACACACACACACATATATACACACATATATATACACAGACCCAGACACACACACAGACCCAGACGCACACACACACACACACACACACCTCTTCCCTGCTGTGTGATGCCGATAAGCCTCCCCTGGCTTCTGGGGCCCCAGTAGCTGGCATCCCTTTGAAATATTTGGACAGAGAGCCAGAATGCCTGCAGACCCTCCAAGCAAAAGTGTTTGAGCTCCGATGGCTTTCCGCTCCCTCTCCTTCTCTTCCCCTACTTGGGCTGGATCAAACAGCCATCTCTATACCATCCTTACACTCACAATACTCAAATGAGGTCTGACATTATGCACACGCATTTTATGTACTTTATTTGATTCCACCTTCCAATCCGTTTTCCATCGGGAATCAAATATTCTGAATAATCCAACAGATTGAACACAATTCACAAGTTGGGTGTTTAAAGCTCATGGGTACAAGAAACATCTTCTTTTCCAAATAAACATGCTATTTCCAAATAAACATGTTATTTCCAAATAAACATGCAAATAAAGACACACACACACACACACACACACACACACACACACACACACACACACACACACACACAAATTCAAACACATACACATATATTTGACCTGAGCATTGTTGGTGCCTTGCTGTTGTTATGGCAAAAAGCTTATGGGAGCATATGGGATTTAAGCCATATGACTAGTGTAATGGATAATTGTAGCTATAATTGGATATAGTAGCTTAAAAAAGTCTAGTGTGTGTGTTTTTTGTATGTGTATGTGTTTTTCATGATTTTACATCCTGTATCCTAGTAAAATATTCCCTTGATGTCTTGGCTTCCATATTCCAACTTCAAAAATAACTGTAAAAGTGTGTAGAGGGAAAAAAATAAATAGCAAAGTGCGAAGAAGCAACCGTGTTGATGTGACGTCAAAAATGCATCTTTGGTCCAAATAAATAAGCATTAAAATCAGGCCTGGATATCCTAGTAGTATATCAATTCTACCAGATGTGGTCTCTGCATTCGCTGGCATTCACGTGGCTATTGACAAAGGGTTTGTTTAACCTTCACCATGGGTCCATGGGTAGTTATTTCTCTTCCTAATTGTGCATTGACACGGGTGGTGTGGGACCGTAGCCATCCATCCCCCAGGAAAACGGGCCTTTCAGATCTCCACTATCCACTAAATACTTCCCAATCGCCTGTGCATCATCTCACTCTCACACCGACCCCGGAGGAGGAGGGGGGGATGAAGGGGGGTGGAGGTAGTGGTGGTGGTGGGGGGGTAGTGAGTCTATTACCATGATGATGGTCTTTACTGTAGCACACCTCACTGATTGAATGGCATTCCTCCCCGTCAAGGTCGTCAGGGAGGCTTTTCTTTTTTCTTTTATTATTACCTCCGCCAAGGAGGTTATGTTTTCGCCGGCGTGTGTCTGTCTGTCTTTCTGTCTGACTGACTGTCTGTGTACAGCATAACTCAAAAAGTACTGGACGGATTTGGATGAAATTTTTGGACATTGTCTGTATTGGGATTTAGTGGGGTTGGTGATCCAGAATACCATGGGATTTATATATTGTGTCTGTGACCACATTGGCTGGGCGGAGGTCTGTGCTCTCTGAGCTCTCTGTGCTTTTCTAGTACAGTGTGTGTGTGTGTGTGTGTGTGTGTGTGTGTGTGTGTGTGTGTGTGTGTGTGTGTGTGTGATATATATAATTTCTTTTTTTTCTTTTTTTTTCTGCCTCCTCCTGCCTGCGTCCTGATAGTCAGGGCAGTAAGCTGCAGAACAAAACATAGAGGCAGCATGTACTGCATCAGCATCTACAGTATCTGCATCTTGCAATGTGGAGGCCTAACAGATGGAAATTAAGAGAGAAGGGGGCTAAATAGAAAAAGTGAGAAGATGGAGTGTGTGTGTGTGTGTGTGTGTGTGTGTGTGTGTGTGTGTGTGTGTGTGTGACAGAAAGAGAGAGTTGGAGTTTATTGCTCTGAGGGTCATATGAGGCTTGCTGAGCAACATTAAATTCCTATTGTGAGTCCCCAGTGAGTAGCTCTGTTTTCCTCGCTAGTGTTTCCTGCATTTGGAGGCGTATCCAATGGGAATAAGGGCAGAATGGTGGAATGGGAGTCTTAAGTGAAATAAATCCCCCCCTACACACCCCCAATATCTCTGTAGAATAATAATAAAAAAATGAAGATGGAAAGCCTCCTAGTAAATTAATATGTGCGAGTCACAGCTGCAGCTGATCTGTCATCATATCAATTGGGGTTAAAGTATGGAATGGAAATGGCAGAGAGAGGTGCGTAGGCTGTGAGAACTGATGACTGACATTATGACCTCCTAATTTTCGTGACTAATGCCTACATTATTGTTGAAGTATATTAAATCTAGCATGTTATTGTAATGGAATTTACCTAGCTCCCCCGGCTAGCAACATGACGTATTGTTGAAGCATTGACGCTGTAGAAAGGATTATAATCTGTTGAGAATAATGGTTTTAACTTATTTCTTTGTATGACTGCAGTGAATTGATGTGAGCAAAGCCCTTGCAGAATAAGCAGAGTGAATGGAAAGTTAGTGGAGAACGCAGAGATTTTTTTCTCTTTGTTCCTTTGTGTTGGGTTGGTCTCGCATGTTATTTCAGTTATTCTGCATCTAAACTACTGCCTCCATTCTTCTCCAAGGTCAGTGATGTTTTACAGAGGGTGGCCATTGGACGCAACATTAAAGTAATATTACATCCCTTTAAAAGGGGGTAAAAACATGGCCAAAGGTCTGTGTTGTTTCTGGACAGAATACAACAAAGGATTTTTTATTTATTTACTTATTTATGTACCGTATTTATTTATTTTTCAGTTTATTTATTTTTCATTATTAGCCGAAACATTTGTCCGTTTCCCAAGATGAATTAAATATAAGAAAAAATGCACACTGGGAGTATGGAGTGTGATCATCTGTGACTTTTGAACTGTACGGACCTACTGTTCATCTTTTATTGGAGGATGAAACCTTGAGATATAATATTATAGGTGTCCTTACCTATAATATCTCTGTCTGGTATGGTCACCTCACCCTATCCAACAAGAACAGGTTGTCCAGAGTAGTGAAAATGGCAGGAAAGATCATAGGACGACCCCAAAAACCACTGGACAATTTATATAGGGCTGCAGTTGACAGAAAAACTATGAACATTTTAGATGATAATACCCATCCCCTTCACTCTGAATTTGTACTCCTCCCCTCAGGGAGGCGCTACAGACCACACATGGCAAGGAGAAACATATACAAACATTCATTTATACCAAACGCAATCTCCATGGTCAACAAACAATGGAAAAGCTTATAAGGTGTAGAGAGAACCAAGGGTCTGGAAGTGGTGCCTGACTTGTATATGAAGTGTATGCTGGGAAGGGTGGCTGAAGGTAGGGGATGGATGCAATGATTTGTGTATGTGTTTTTGTTTTGTGCATTGAATGAATGTCTATTTGTGTTTTTATACAGTGAGACCAAAGGCCATTTTCATGCTGGCATGACAATAAAGTCTATTCTATTCTATTCTATTCTATTCTATTCTATATCTCATTTCCAAGGTGATCCTCAACTGCATGCAAACAAACAGTAGAGTATGGAGTCTTTGGGCTGTTTGCTTTTCCTGGTCTTGCCCCCTATTTGTTTGGCCTGTTAACCGAGGCAGCCAGATAAGGCACAAGGGTGTTGTACAGATTATGGTGATGATCCCATTCACTTAAACTGCACTTTCACATTCCTGTGCTCTTTTCACTTTGCAATTGAGTACGGAAGCCTATAATGAGCTCTCGTTAAAGACACACTGACCCCAGTGCCAGATGAATTACTACCCCCCCCCTCCATACACACACACCCTCGTGTTAATCTTTGAGATTACCCAGTCACCCGCACAAATCTTAAAACCACCAAATTCATTCACTTTTAGTCTTTTTTTTTTTCTCCGTGTTATTTCAAAGGGATTTTTTCACCCCCTCTGCAGGTGATCGTTAAAAGGGTTTGGCTAATTGAATACGCCGCACGTCGCCATTGAATGCAGGTTCACTTGGGCTGCTCTGAAGCTGTGGATCAGCAGTGCCCTGTTATGAACCTGTCTCTTTGACATTGTGTGAATTTGTGTGTGTGTGTGTGTGTGTGTGTGTGTGTGTGTGTGTGTGTGTGTGTGTGTGTGTGTGTGTGTGTTTGTTAAAATGATCCTGCTCTGAACCATGAAGCCCATCAGGACTGTGTGTGTGTGTGTGTGTGTGTGTGTGTTTTAAAATAAGCCCTTCTCTGACTCACGGCTGTCACCTGCACAGTCATTTAAATCAGTAGGGGTGCTGGCCTGTTGCCACGGTGATCAAAGCCATGCTGCCAATTGTCCGCAAGGGAGCCAGGGGACTGAGGAAGTGAGTGAGTGAGTGAGGATGGATTGATGTGTGTGTGTGTGTGTGTGTGTGTGTGTGTGTGTGTGTGTGTGTGTGTGTGTGTGTGTGTGTGTGTGTGCGCGCGCGCACGGACGGCTCACCTGGTGTGTGATGGGGATGGCAGTAGTGGGCAGACGAGCACAGCTGTTGTGCCCCTTTTGCCACTAGCCTTCGCCAACCCCCCATCCCCAACACACACACTCTCTCTCTCTCTCTCTCTCTCTCTCTCTCTCTCTCTCTCTCTCTCTCTATCTCTCTCTCTCTCTCTCTCTCTCTCTCTGTCTCTCTCTGTGTCTCTCTCTCTCACTCACACTCACTCCACTCACACTACACACACACACACACACACACACACACACGACCTCAAGCTGCCAGCTGCTACCCCCCCCCTCCCACAGACCCCCAGAGCCAGCAGGATTATAGGTTGCCCTGAGGACCCTCACTCCATCCTCATCATCTCTCATGACTGTCCCCCTCCATTCCCTCTCTACTTCCTCTCTCTCTCTCTCTCTCTCTCTCTCTCTCTCTCTCTCTCTCTCTCTCTCTCTCTCATCCTTCCTCCCTTTCTTTGTCCCTCCTTCTCCTTTCGTCTCCCTCTCTCATTCTCTTTCTCTCTCTCTCTCTGCCCTCTCTTTTCTTATATCTTTCTCTCTCTTCCTCTTTCTGCCTTTTATCTTCCCATTTTCCTCTTTCCATTACTCTCTCTATCCTCTTTTTTTTCCTTTTTCTCCTTTTATTTTTCTTCTCCTCTCCTCCTGTGTATCTTCATGTCTCTCTCCCCATCTCTGCCTCTTCTTCTTTCTCTTTCTCTTTCTCTCTCACACTTTTCTCCCCTCTTTTTATCCACCATTCTTTCTTTCTCTCACACCTCTGACCATATCTTACTATCTCTTCTTCTACCTTCTACTTCCTCTTCTACCCGTTCCTCTGCTCCTCTCTCTCTCTCTCTCTCTCTCTCTCTCTCTCTCTCTCTCTCTCTCTCTCTCTCTCTCTCTCTCTCTCTCTCTCTCTCTCTCCTGCTGTTCGTGACCAGCCCCTCTCCTCCTGCACAAGTGGCCCCCATTTTATGATCAGTTAAAAAGCTGGCGGTAAATCATATTGGATTTCTTCTCCTCTCCCCACCGAGTGGATGGTCTGTCAAAATACATAGTGAGCCAAGGCTGTTTGAGGCCCCCCCTAGAGAGTCCAGTGTCTGTGAGATACCGTTAAATATACAGTGTGTTTTTCTTCTTCTTCTTCTCTTCTTCTTCCCTCACTCCCTCCCTCCTATCCAGATCTGTATCTGGATAGAATATCACATCCTCCACCCTGAATCCTCAAACACACACACACACACACACACACACACACACACACACACACACACACACACACACACACACACACATGCATGCATGCACACACACAAAAACTGCATACATGCAAAGAAATACACTAGCACACATACACACAGATACTGTACGTATCACACACACATTCACTCACTCACTCACTCACACTCTCTCTCTTTCACTCTCACACACACACACACACACACACACACACACACACATTCACACATTCCTTTTCAGATTTGGTTGCCTAGGGGGCTACATAGTAAGTTCAGGGTGAAGAGTTTTGAGATTTAGGCAGAGACAGCATCACCTTGTTTATCCTGTAAATAATTCATCCACCCCTCCCCTTCCCACTCCCTATCCCTCCCCTCCCCACTCCACTCCTCTCCCTATCTGTCTCATCCCCCCCATCCCCACCTCCACCCCCCCTACAACCCCCCACCTCCCCTACGCCCCCCTCAGCCGTAGCAAACAAATCAAGCTTCTGTGTTTTACAAGTGAGCAGAGTCTGCTGCTTCCATCGTCAGATAAAAACGATGCCTGAAGATGATAGTGCCACTGTTGTTTCCACAATGTAAACACACTTACACAAACACACACACACACACACACACACACACACACGCACACACACACACGCACACACACACACACACACACACACACACACACTCATGTATACTCCCTCTTCCCCTTCTCTCTCACTTACATACAAACCCCCCCCATCTCAAACCACACACACACACACACAGACACTTACACTCTCTGACACACACACACACACACTTACACTCTCTCTCTCTCTCTCTCTCTCTCTCTCTCTCTCTCTCTCTCTCTCTCTCTCTCTCTCTCTCTCTCTCTCTCTCTCTCATTCTCATATATACACACACACACACAC
>JAODXP020000032.1:195000-202500 GCA_027497455.2 Sardinella longiceps
CCTCTCCTCTGCTCTGCTCCGCTCTGCTCAGATTGGTTGCTAGACAGGCAAATGCATTAGTGGAGCTGTGAAGGCGTGAAATCCCTCAAGGCTGCAGCCAGGGTGGATATTCACTTAGAGTTCCAGCTCATGAAAACACCTTGTTATTGCTACTTAGCTGGGCCCTTCTTTTTTTTTCACTTCCCACGACAAAAAGAAACATGTTTGGCTCGTTTCGTGTTTCCTACAACCCACCCCACCCACCACCATCACCATCACCAGCACCCCCACCAAACCACCCTTTCCCCAGAACATTCAGAGTTATTGGGAAAGCAAAGGGTATTGACTTAGCTTTGGCTTGTTTATGTGAAGTCGTGTTTACTTCATAAATTTCCCTCGGGATGCAAAACACACCCCTCCAAAAAAAAACAAAAAAGAAAAACCCTTGGTATCTCCCTCTCCATCTTGTTCTCTCGCCCCCACTCAACTCTCGTTCGGTGGATCTCATTATGCCACTAAGAAAGTAAAAGCACAGGCTTTTATTTTGAACCCGTTTTCCCTGGCTCCGCAGGACCTGGAGTCTGTGGCCTTGAGTCTATCGGCATCAGCGGAGCTGTGTGTGATTGTGTCCTTCGTGCCCTTGAGATGCCTGGCTTAAGTAACTGCATCGGTGTGCGCTTTAACACTGTGCAGCGAGATTGACCCCCTGATGCTTCCATTAGCAGCATAATGCAGCAGATAACGCCCCAATAATCGCTCTTACAATAACAAGAGGTCAAATCAGAGTATGAAATTACTCTCAGTATTGATCCTGCACACGTTAAGTAGATGGAAGATTTGTGTTAGACATGGAAATATACTGGGCTGAATGTGTGAGCATTAAGTACTTTGTGTTTGTGTGTTTTTCAGATTATGTAGGTGTTGCTTTGATTGATTCTTTTATTTAAGTATTTTGTTGGTTGGCTTTGTTGGTTACTTACTTGATTTGAATGCTTTTAGCTCTTAAACAATTTAAGACAGTAGTACCAATGACCATAAAATAATACCAAAGAATCATATTTTTGTCACATTTCACATTTTTGTCACATTTCATGGTTCACTTACCCAGATTTGTCTTCAAGGAAAGCCCCACTGGTCTAAACACAGATTCAAAGGCAATGGTGCTGTGACGGCACACCATGTCTACTGTGGGTGGAAAGGACTGAAATTAAAATAGAAATGTCTCACAAAATGGTCTTTAAACTGCAACAAGTGGATGTGTCAATAACAATAAACTCTCTTTCCATGGTCTGCTGTGTTTACTCAGGCCTTGCTGTTGTCATAGTTATCATTGACACATGTTGTTGCCGACATTGTCGTTTTTGTTTTTAAAAGACTTCTCTTTCTCTCTCTTTCTGTTTTCAGTGGATGATCCAGGAGCCCCATAAAGTGGCCACATTCTTCGGCTGCATTGGCCAGGACCGCTTTGGTGAGATCCTCAAGGAGAAGGCAGAAGAAGCCCACGTGGATGCCCACTACTATGAGCAGAGCCAGGAGCCCACAGGCACATGTGCTGCCTGCATCACAGGAGAGAACAGGTCAGGAGGAAGAGTGTGTGTGTGTGTGTGTGTGTGTGTGTGTGTGTGTGTGTGTGTGTGTGTGTGTGTGTGTGTGTGTGTGTGTGAGTGACTATAGGGCCTAACATGTTTAACTTCAGCTGATAATGGTGCTGTTCCACCATGTGTCAGTAAAACTAGGAATAAATTAGGATTAAGACCAGTCATAAGTACTCCGAGGTAATCTGCAGTAGTCGCGATGTTCAATCACGGCAGGAGTTGTGATCTGTGTTTGGGTGACCAATTTGAAAAAATATGATTCATTCAATGACTGTAGTGTATATAGTGGATTGCTTACATTGTTGATGCAATTACAACTGAATCGAACATGTTTGATGTTATCACAGCTGGTCCGTTCAACTGGTCCATTATGATGCCAATTATGAGATTAAAATGGCAACAATTCAATCATTAGGTTTGTGCTCACAACCAACTCTCAATCGTACCAAAACGAGTCTGTGGTTTTGGCTCACGCACTCAATCTCGTTCTAATCCTATGATGGATCCTGATGGATTGTTGATGTGTAAGCGCTCCTAATACATCACTTACAGTTTATTAGCTTTTAATTGTTTTCATAAGTTTCATAACAAATAGTTTTGGCTTCTTTAATAAAGCATCATTATTTAAACAGACTGACACACACACACACACACACACACACACACACACACACACACACACACACACACACATTTTTTTTTGTATTTGTATTTGGCCTTTAATACAGTAAGATAATTACTGTACTGTTTCAGACATTAATGGAATGGTGCTGCTGCTCCTTACACACACATGAATCCGTGGAAGGCTGTGGTAATTATGGGTAGACACGACATGGCTGCCGTGTCCAGATGGACATACTCCTTTGTTTTGCTTCCATTGTTTTGTTTGTTTTGTTTTGTTTTGCTTCACAGTTGACTTTTTTTTAAAACCCAGCCAGCTGCAGTCCATACTAAGTAAGTTTATGTACATATCCAAGACCTCCAAACACCCAGAATAATTTATTTTATTGGCAGTGGTGCAACAGAGCCGAGTATTTGACAATACAAATTGTAATAGAACTTCATGTTTTTAATAATAGTCTGAATTTGACCTTTTCACTTATGAGGATGGGGTCCAACGTGTTTGAGACACTGCACAGACCCAAACTCTTTGACACAGAGAGACACACCCACCCACACAGAATGTCACACACACACACACACACACACACACACACACACACACACACGCATTGTAAGGATGACTGATGAAGTCAGCAGGTTAGCCATCTGGTCTCCTACTTGACTACACTTACACAGAAACCTGCTGCTGTTGATGCTTAAAGCAGCTTGTTGCATTACACTTATTTTTTAAATCTGATAGTTCGGGTCTTCGTGAATCGGGTTCCATCCCGTTGTAAATTCAGCATTTAGCACGGCTCCAACCACATTTAGTTCTAAACTGCTGCGCCATTAAAGTGAGTGGAGCTGCACTCTGGGGCTGGACTAGGTCTCCTGGAATGGACTGTGGAACTACAATAAAACCGACGAATTTTAAAAACAGTCAGGTAGAGTATCATTTGTTTAGGGAAGCCTATCGACAAAAAATAGTTTAGCTTGGATAAAATCCCAAAGCATTTTAACATTTATTTCAGTATTATAAAACTTTTCACATGATCCAAGGATAATGGCTTGTAACCATTTATTGACATGTTTACATGTTCATGTCATTAATTTTGTCATGTGGTTTTTGTTGAGAAGCAGTGTTTTAAAAGTTTCTTGCATTGGGCCTCATTCACCAACCATTCTTACAAAGAAATTTGTTTTTAAATCCCACTCAGTTTTTTTTTTTTATTATTTTTGTCAAGCTTTGCATTTTTAAGATTTGCTTTTAAACTGGACCTTAAAGGAACAGTTTGTAAGAAATATATTACAAATAATCATTAAAAGGTCCTGATATGTCACCAGACACGAAGGAAATATGTTCATTTTAAACACTGATATTACTGACGGTTGTAGTCCAGCCAGAATATTTGCATTTTAAAAGCTAATTTGCTGCACACAAGTAGTGTTTATGTTGTCATTTCAAGGTGTGTCTGTGGTGTTGTCATTCTCAAGGCCTCATTATGCTTCTGAAATGCATCATGACAAAGTGAGAAATAAAACAAGGATATGTATAGGAGATGCTTTTGAAAGATGGAGATGACCGAAAGCAGAAAAAATATTTTGAACATGATTATAGTACCAATTTTGGCAACGATCCTACACACTGCTCTTTTAAGAACAATTTAAAGAAAATTCTTAAAACAAGATATTGGTGAATGAGGTGCATTGTTAGCAAAATCTCCTGTGCTCCAGCTAATGGAGTGGGGTGTTTAAGAATGGGGTTCAGCCTGGAGCCAGTCCTGCTCTGTTGTGGTTTCATGTGGAGTTTGAGTTGTCAGTCAAGCTGAACACACACACACACACACACACACACACACACACACACACACACACACACACACACACACACACACACGTACGCACACTGCCTGTCTCACATGTCAAAGCACAGCGGGCACGATAACATGTCATGGGTCAGGGCATGCAACTCACACACACATCCCCATGCGAACACACACACACACACACACACAGACACACACACACACACACACACACACACACACACACACACACGCACAAAATATGTGTGCACACTCAAATACATGTGCGAGGTAGGAAAGTAGAATATCTGCCACAATAGTGTCATAATAGTGTTTTGTTAAACACGCATTAGGAGAATTTTATGGTTTCAATCCTGCTTGATGCCCTGTCTCCACACCCATTCTCTCATCCTCTTTGAGCTGAAATATGGCTTTTAATTAGCTGCTTAGTAGATGGCTAAGGGGGTAGGTAGGTAGGTAGGTGAGTTGATTGTTTCAGAGGGGAAATGGGAGTTTGAGCACTCCAGTATATCATCAGGCAAAGAACACAAGTGGGCCTTAAAGTCATGCTGTCCCTTCAGAAGCTTTAGAAGCTCTCTCTCTCTCTCTCTCTCTCTCTCTCTCTCTCTCTCTCTCTCTCTCTCTCTCTCTCTCTCTCTCTCTCTCTCTCTCTCTCTCTCTCTCTCTCTCTCTCTCTCTCTCTCTCTCTCTCTCTCTCTCTCTCGTTAAGAGTTTATCAGCAGATGGAGCATGGCCTCGTCCCCACTGTAGACCCCCACTGAGAGGACAAGGGAGCCTATTTGTGACACTACCCAGGGGTGCTGTTTCAGAGGACTAGTGCATTTCTGAGGATAGATTCACTTAGACAGACTCACACACACACACACAAACAAATACATACTTGCAAACACTCACATACACAGATACAGACACACACACACACACAGAGACACACTGACATACACAAACAGGCGTACTGTACATACTTGTGAACATAGATACACACACACACACACACTGACATACACAAACAGGCGTACTGTACATAGTTACACACGCGCACACACACACACACACACACACACACACACACACCACAAACTACATGGTTCTCCATTTATTTATTTTCTCTTGCTCTGGCCTTGTTGATTGCCGAAGCGTCTCCTGCTGGTCACAAAAGTAGGTCAGTGTTCATTTATTTTATTCAGCTTTGTATTTGAATAGATGTGATGCAACACACTTAGCAAAAGTCACCATTGCTAGTTCATAAAGCTTCAGCTTAGCTGTAGCTGTTTGCCAATGTGTGTCACTCACAAGGACAATGGCATGGTGTAAGAACTTTGAGTGTTAGAATAACATGTTGAGAAACAAATATTATTATAATTCCAAAATTAATTCCTTAAACGTTAAATATATGGTCACATATGGACACACACATACTTTACTGTAAAAGAACTTTGCACATTTGCATCCTGTTCATCCTGCCATGAAATATTTTCCTATAATGACTGGCAGACAATACAATATCCCTTACTTAAATTATGGCCCTCTTGAAAGCTGTGGGAGGCTCCATTCACTTTGAATAACCCTTCCCAACGCTTTTGTGGTGTGTTACTGTGTGTGACAGATGTTTGTGGTGTGTTAGTGTGTGACAAACTTTTGTAATTTCCTCTCTGCACTTTAGTGCACTATTAGAAGTCAGAACCATGCTATGCTACTGTAGTTGAGCTACCAATCAGTGGTAGAAATGAAAGAATGTTGCATTATGTATCAAACACATATGAAAGTCTAACAGAACAAATTTATCTGGCAATTACAAAAGTCATCAGTATGAAAAGTGCATCAGGATGACTGGGCCAATGTTGTCATAAACCCTTTGTCAAAGTTGCTTTAATATCATCTTCATGAATCATCAGTCTGACGGTGGGCGGCGATGGGGTTTGTCAGAATCTGCCTGTTAAGATTTGAAAATTGAGTGCTAAATATTATTTAAATATTTTTGAATTCCCTAAAATATTAATTCACATTTCTCATAATTACGATCTGAATAGCAAGTCATCATTCTCACAGAAAGTATTTGAGGAACTCTTTTTTTTTTTTAATTTACATGATTATTATTATGTCAAAAATCAAGAAAAATAAAGTTTTGTTAGCCCATTTTACACATACATTGTTTAAAATCCTTCAACTTTTATCAGTTCACTACAGTATAATGGCATAATAGATAACGGCATAGAGTTTTCAACAGAGCGTGTTGAACCAAAGGATTTCATTAGCACTTAGCACAAAATCCAGTCATCTACAAAAAGGTAGTAATTGGTCAAAGTAATGACTGGATATGACTTTCTGTGTCACAGTGGCAGCACAAGTCCTGTCATGTCATATCTGGCATTGTGTGCCCTTTGTAATGTAATATTGTACATTTTCATTTTGAAGTTTAGTCCTGACCTGTGAATTTTTGTAGAGTTCACCTGCCTCATTTTTCATCATGCCATCTCTGATACTTTTTGCACGCCTGCATTTTATTTTAGCTCAAAACACCCCAACCTCTCCTTCTCTCTCTTTCCCCTCAACCTCTCCTCTCTCTCTCTCTCTGTTTATCTCTCTCCTCAACCTCTCCTTCTCTCTCTTTCCCCCTCCCTATTATTCTGTCTTCTTCCATTTTTCCTCTCTCTCTCCCTCTCTCTCTCTCTCTCTCTCTCTCTCTCTCTCTCTCTCTCTCTCTCCCCCCCCAGCTCTCTAAGGCCTTGAGTGAGCCAGAAACCGGGTAGGACATGCAAGGACAGGGGCATGGTTGAGCTTGGGGGTGTCGGCAGTGGAGGGTGTTTTGGGTATGTGTATGTGAGAGAGGAAGAGGGAGTGTGTGTGTGTGTGTGTGTGTGTGTGTGTGTGTGTGTGTGTGTGTGTGTGTGTGTTAGGGGGTGGAGGGATGTGCAGTGCAGTTTAAAAGTCCGTGTGCCAATTTTTCATAGTTGGGCCGCCTCCAGACACCTGAGCAAGCATCTTCAGTCCTGTGAGCGTACCTCAGAGCCATCATTAGCGAGTGCACAACAAGCCCGCCTGTTTATGCTCCTGCACCGCACCGTGTTTACACACACACACTTCAGCTAGGGAGGGAGGGAGAGAGGGAGAGAGGGAGGGGGGGATTGAGGGAGCTGGAGAGAGAGAGACGGAGGGAGGGAGGGAGGGAGGCAGCGTGGGGGTATGGTTTTAAAAAGGGAGAGAGAGAGAGGGAGAGAGAGAGAGAAGGTGTAGTTGAAAAAGGGGAGTGAGAGAGAGTGGGATTGGTGACGACGAGTAGGTGAGGGAGAAAGAATGTGTTAGGGAGTGAAGGGGAGAAGGGGAGAGAGAGAAAGAGAGAGAGAGAGAGAGAGAGAGAGAGAGAGAGAGAGAGAGAGAGAGAGAGAGAGAGAGAGAGAGATGGACGTAGGCCAGCCTTTCTCTAATCATGTTGATTAGGCCACACAAGATTTCCTTAATCGTAAAAAGATGAGGGGTAGCCTAGAAATGTAGACCTA
>JAODXP020000032.1:212500-235000 GCA_027497455.2 Sardinella longiceps
CACTGAGAAAGCAGTAACAAGATGGGGAGGGAGGAGGAGGGAGAGGAGGAGGGGGCCAGAGAAGGAGGGAGGAGGGCAGAGAGGGAATGAGAGAGAGAGAGAGAGAGAGAGAGAGAGAGAGGGATGAGGATGGCTAGCAACAAACTGTGCAATTCTTTTTTTGACACAATGTCATGCAGTTAACAGTGATGTGTGTTTTCTCTGTTTTTCTTTTGTCATCTTCTTTTCTTTCGTAAAAAAAATGATGATGTTTTTTTTTCCCTGTTTACCATCCCACATCTCCCTTTCCTCTTTTTCACCTCTCTCTCTCTCTCTCTCTCTCTCTCTCTCTCTCTCTCTCTCTCTCTCTCTCTCTCTCTCTCTCTCTCTCTCTGTCCCTCGCTTGCTCGCCTGTAAGGGAGAAGGCACAAAGGTGGCGCAGCTGAGAGGGCTTTAATTGGCCGAGGTGGTGTCTGTACGGTGGCCCACTTAGCCCCCCGAGTCACTTTCCTCCTCCTCCTCCTCCTCCTCCTCCTCCTCCTCCTCTCCCCATCTGACCACACACACACACACACACACACACACACACACACAGTGTGCGCACACACACACACACACACACACACACACACACACACACACATATGCTTTTGCTGCTGCTTTTGCGTGTCCCTGTCATCGCTTTTGCACACATCTCCTCACTCGCTAGCTCACCAGCTTAAATCACAGGCACACACCAACAACACTCACCCACCCACACACACACGTGTACTGAAACATACAGTACATGGTAAACAGGCCTTTGATGTGCCAGTGTGTGTGTGTGTGTGTGTGTGTGTGTGTGTGTGTGTGTGTGTGTGTGTGTGTGTGTGTGTGTGTGTGTGTTCTCCCCCTGCCGTGTTGAAAGCATGTAATTTGAGTGCAGGCTCATATGACAATATGTTGGGAACACACGTGACAGGTGACATAATAATCTGGTGTTCAGGTGGGTTCTTGTTGTCGGTGTTGTTGATGGTGTTGATGGGTGGAGTGTTGCTGAGGACCGGTCCTTTCCGTCATGAACTGACCAATAACATTAATCGCATGTCAACACACACAGCTATATATAGAGATGAGCCGTGTGAAACACAGAATGCCAGAGTTCAGATAGACACACACACACACTATTGGAATTGCGCTCACAAATTCACACGTAATCTTCACATACACATATACATATACACACACACACACACACACACATAAATGCACACGCTTATGCTCACAAATAAACACATCTTCACATAGGCCTACACACATACACACATGCATGCATACATACATATACGCACACACATACACAAACACACATACACACACACACACACACACACACACACACACACACACACACACACACACACACACACACACACACACACACACACACACAGCTGCGCCCCTGCCATGCTGGTAAAGAGATCATGTGGCCATGGCTGTTGCGTTGGGGCCGATGCCACCTGACATGCGCGGCGGTCGCCCACTGACTGAGCCACACAAAGGTGACTGCGGCACAAATCCTGATGCCCGCTGTCTGCCCGCCCGCCCGCCATCCTGCCCGCTGCCCGCTGCCCATGTCCGCTTTGCTCCGCTCTGGCCACAGGGGAGGAAGAAGCAGCGCTGTCCTCACAGCGACCTTGAGCTGGCCGGTCGGCTGGGCCCATCCTTTCCTCTCTCTTCCTTCCTCTGTGCTCTTCTCCTCTCCTGCCTCTCGCTCTCTCACTCCCTCTATCTCTCTCTCTCTCTCTCTCTCTCTCTCTCTCTCTCTCTCCCTCCTGCCTCACTCACTCTCTCTATCTCTCTGACACACACTCACTCTTGCTCTCTCTCTCGCTCTCTCTCTTCCTCTACTTTCTCTCTCTCTCTTTCTCCCTCACTCACTCACACACACATACTGTCTCTCTTGCCCTGATCTCCTTTAGAATTGTCCTGCTCTCTCATCCTATCATGCTCCGCCTGTCCTCCCTCCCTCCCTCCCTCCCTCTCTTCCTTCCTTCCTTCCTTCCTTCCTCTCTCTCTCTCTTTCTCTCTCTCTGTGTATCTCACCTCCCTTCTCTTCTTTCTCTTTTTTCCAGTCCTCACCTCTCTTTTTTCCCTCCCTCCATTCTCTTCTTGTGACAGTCTCTCTCTCTCTCTCTCTCTCTCTCTCTCTCTCTCTCTCTCTCTCTCTCTCTCTCTCTCTCTCTCTCTCTCATTCTCCATCTCTCCCCCTCTCCCTGTGCCACTGTCTTTGCACACTGCACTGCTGCTCTCTGTCCCTCCCCATAAGGATAGCAGGATCACACAAGGCAGAGAGAGAGAGAGAGAGAGAGAGCGAGAGAGATGTAGAGAGCGAAGGGAGAGAGAGAGAGAGAGAGAGAGAGAGAGAGAGAGAGAGAAAAGAGAGAAAGGAAAACTGGCAGCTCCTCCCCTCTGTCTGCAGGCGATCACTTACAGTGTTGGTTGCCGATGAAATTTAATCCCCCTCCCGCATCTACATGCCAAGTTTGACTTCTGGCAAGCCTTATTAAATAGATCTGTAAATGCATTTCATCTTGATTAGAAGCCGTCCTCGGGGGGGTTGTGATAGCTCTGTGCCGCCTTAGTACCCCCATCCCTCGAACCCCCCCCCACCCCATCCCCACCGAAACACCACTACCCCTCCCGCAATGGACGTGATGGACGATGTGCAAGGCAACCTAGTGTTATTTCCAGCAAATTTTGGGGGATTTGTTGTTGGGACAAAGGATGCACCCTGCCAAATCTCCTCAATCACCCCGGCTGCCTACTCCATAAATTACACCCCCCCCCCCCCACACACACACACATACACACCCCTCTCTCTTGTCATTCTCTATTCCTCTCTTCTCTTCTCCACTTCTCTCTCTCTTCCTCTCTCTGTGCTCTGTCACACACACCGTCTTAGTCTCTTCCTGTCCTTATCCATCTCTTTCACCTTTCCTCATCCTTTCTTCCCTCTCTCTCTCTTCTTCTTCCTACTCATCCCCATCTTCTTTTTCCCACAGTCCCATTCACTCAAACATACTGCACAATATTTTATTCTCTCTCTCTCTCTCTCTCTCTCTCTCTCTCTCTCTCTCTCTCTCTCTCTCTCTCTCTCTCTCTCTGGTACAGACATACTAACACACCCACCCACCTACTCAGTCAAACACTTTCGGTATTTCACTTGAGGCGATGTCTTGTAGAATGATGTCTGTCCTCTTTATTAACCCGACACTACAAACCTTTTGTGTGTAACAAAGTCATTTACAGATCCTCCTTAATCACAGCCTCATCTATAATTGCCCACACCCGCTGATGAAAATGAATCTATAATTGTTCAATTACATGCTTACTGAATCTTATTTATTGGTTTTCCGTCCCCTCCCTCTCCCCATCTCACTATCTCTCCCTCTCTCTCTCTCTCTCTCTCTCTCTCTCTCTCTCTCTCTCTCTCTCTCTCTCTCTCTCTCTCTCTCTCTCTCTCTCCTCTCTCTCCCCATCTCACTATCTCTCCCTCCCTCTCTCTCTCTTTCTCTCTCTCTCCCTCACCCCTCTCCCACCCCCCCCCCCCACTTGCTCTCTCTCCCACTCTCTCTCCCCCCTTACTCTTTCTCTCTTTCTATCCCACGATCACTATCTCTTTCAGTCTTGTCCTCCCCCACTCTATCAACCTTTCTCTCTCTCTCTCTCTCTCTCTCTCTCTCTCTCTCTCTCTCCCTATTTCTCTATCTCTGCCCTCCCTCCAATTAACTGTTGTCGGTTCATGCAATCAAGTGATATCAGTGAGGGGGGCCTAAGACGCCTCAGCCTCTACCCCCTTTTTATTTTTTTCTTTATGTTCTTTTTTTTTTTTTTTCTTGTACCGGTCTTGAGTCAGGGAGGCGGGGGTGAGGTTGTGGGCCAGCCAGCTGGGTGGCAGCTTTTTCATTAGAGGACATTTAACGAGGGCTTAATTGAGCTTTAACGAGCTGCTATCAGAAGAGCAGCCTTTTCCTTAATGCGGCCGGGCGACACGACGGCGATAACAAAGCCGCCGCCACCGCCGCGCTGCCTCCCTCTTTCTGCTTGCCACGCGGTTAACACCTGTAACCTGCCGCTTTTAGCACCAACAGATGTGCCATTCAAAGTGCACGGGTGTGCCTCTGCCTGTGATGATCCGTGCGTTCGACGTGAGGTGCCTGCTTACAGCCTTGGCCTACATCGGAATGTACCGCTCCTCGTGTTCCCTGGTTTATTGCACCTTATTTTTTTAAGGATCTACAGAACTCGAGTAAGTGCTCCGGTGAGAGTATTAGAGAGAGAGAGAGAGAGAGAGAGAGAGAGAGAGAGAGAGAGAGAGAGAGAGAGAGAGAGAGAGAGACTGCTGCTGCTGGAGTTTTTAGGGAGGACACAGGGTCATGCTGAGTGAAAAGGGTCATTATTGTCCATTTATATTGATTAAATGCAAAAATGTTTGTAGAAAACAATATGCTGTCGATTCTTGTTTGCTCAACTAAAACTTCATTTTATGTGTGTTTAGTTTTTCTTGCACAATATATTTTTCTCACTAAAAGCACTGGTAAAAGAAAACATTAGGGCCTTTGTTGCCTTGTAACCACTCTGCTCTGTGAGAGTGATCTTGTAGTCTGTTCTCTTTTCTCCGAAAAAAAACCCAACAACTTTCTTCTTTGAAGCTGTAGTTCTATTTTGAAACCTAAGGTCAAAGTCTCCCCTGTTTGAGCAACAGTACAACCAGAAATAATTGCTTTAATCCATTGTATCTTGAGTAATTGGCTGGAGGGGAGACTTTTCTTTTGACGTTGGCAGTCTTCCAGCAATGAGTGCACATTAGCATAGCCCAGTGTTGTAGCACTTCTCTCGTTCACACCCACGTTACCTCAGTGGTGTGAGAACCCTCCCCCCCCCACACACACACCCCCCGCAATTAGATTTTTGTCTTGCTCCTACTATCTTACTTAACCCCTCTCTCATTCTCTCTCTCGCGCGCTCTCTCTCTCATTCTCTCTCTCTCTCTCTCTCTCTCTCTCTCTCTCTCTCTCTCTCTCTCTCTCTCTCTCTCTCTCTCTCTCTCTCTCTCTCTCTCTCTCTCTCTCTCTCTCTCTTTCAAGCATGACTTGAAATAGTGTTGGCAAAGCTTAGACAGTAGATCATCACATCATTTGCAGAATAACATTCGAGTATTAAGAACCATTAATGGTACAGACACACAAACAGACAGACAGACGCATACATAAACTCAATTACAATTACAAGTATTTGAGCTGATACTGATGCCGATTTTGGTCGATACCCATTTCAGTTTTGTCCAACTGCAGCACATACACTTTTCTCTAAATTTTTGATTATGGAAAACTTGGAACAACCTCTGGTCATCAAAAGTGCAATGAATACAATAGGCTTAACCTATAAGCTGGTAATTACGCCTACAAGTATCCCCCCAGGAATCGATCATAAGAAATCCATTATAGTATAAATGCGTTTTTAATACCTAACAGTCTTAACTTAAGACATGCCTTACTTAGCAATTCAAAATATTGGATTTCGACGTTAAAGAGCAGTGGCCTACTTCAGTGCATGTTTGGCAGTTTGTTCTGTCCAAATATATATTAATATTGTATGGGACCAAGTGCAGTTATTAGCATAACTGTTTCCATCTCATGCACAATACTAGAATTAGCCTTGGGCTAATTTACTTATTTGCGGTCCATGATATGTTTTATCCATAAAACATATATATATGGATAATGAACGACACACCATGTGTGTGTTGGTGAAAATTGCACATTCAGGGTGGTAATAAGGCCCAGAGGTGGAGTTCATTATCCTGCTTATACCACTGTTGTCACGTCTGCGTACTTGCTAGTTTTGCTAACAATTTGCACTTACTGATAGCTAAAACAGGCTCACAGGCAGAACTACTTATTTCCACCCACATCGTCTCAGTTACCAGGATATACAGCCTTTACTAGTTTTATATAACTTGCCAGGATATTTTTAAATCGATAGTTGATATGGTCAAAAACAGGTTGTTATTTCCACCTGTCGTTGTCAAGTGCTGCATCCAAAGATTCTAACCCATCTTAGCTTTTGTAAAATCACTGGTTACCATGTTGCTCTGCTGTGAACGTTGGTCAGACCATAAAATTGAACAATCTGACAGTAATTTTAAGCTTTACAACAAATTGGGAAAATTTATGCAGGTGTAATGAAGCCAGAAAAGTAGAACTTTTTCAAAGGTTTACAGTAATCTGATATTATGACATGGCTCTTTATAAAGCTGTAGAATGCTCCATTCTCTTCAACGGGACTTCCCAATGTTCTATGGTCTGAGATAACAGACCCCAGTCAAGTGAAAGTGAAAGTGAAACAAATCAACTGATCTGTAAGGTAAAAGACTATTTCTTTTTTGTGGACACTATTATCCATCATAATCATTAAAATCGCATACAGATAGTTCAAATGGCTCTACTTATGGTGGATTATAACTTCTCTAAGTGGTACATTTAGCACTGGCTGTGTAAAGCGCAGAATACAGAGGCTTTTCTCTTATCTTTGTCAATTCAATTCAATAATGTTTTATTGACAAACAAGACGAATGCATGACGAACAAGACACTCATTTTGCAGAAGTGATCATACAGTACAGAGTATGAAATATGTGTATGAGTATCTCTCTCTCTCACGTATTTGTCTGATATAGCCCCCCCCCTCTCTCTCTCTCTCTCTCTCTCTCTCTCTCTCTCTCTCTCTCTCTCTCCCTCTCTCTCTCTCTCTCTCTCTCTCTCTCTCTCTCTCTCTCTCCTTCTCTCGGGGTGACTTGTCTCTGGAAGCCAGATGCTGGTCACTCCTCAGATGTCTTTGAACCCCACCATCCACCCCCCATCCTCTTCCATCTCCTCCTCCTGCTCCCTCTTTCTCTTTCTCTCCATTTCTCGCTGTCTACTCTTTCATGTCACAGTAATTTGTTTGGAGTTCATAATTAGCGCTCGCGTTTTCCATTTATGCACGTCTCCTTGGCTGCGGGTCCTTTTTTGCTTGAAAAACTGCCTCAGCAGTTGAAAACATCCACTCCGGCCGACCACTTTTGCTTCCTCTCAGTGATTATTTTTGTCTATTTTATTCACTTTTTTCTTTTTTTTCCCTTAGATTTCACCCCTGTTAGTAGTGAATGAAGCTAATTGCTTTTACACAAACTGTGTGGAGACTTGGTAGTATAGCTTTCCACCATACATTCATGTCTCTGAAGTGTGTGTGTGTGTGTCTGTCTCTGTGTGTGTCTGTCTCTCTGTGTGTGTGTGTGTGTGTGTGTGTGTGTGTGTGTGTGTGTGTGTGTGTGTTTGTGCGTGCCCTGGTTGGCATATATTGAGTGAGTTTCCATAAATTTTGCTGTGTTTGCTCTCATAGTGGGAAGTGTTCATGAATTCGTTTTAAAACATTCGTTGTTCTCAAATATGTAGGCACTGGCATTATCTGTGACATTTCATAAATTGGGTGTGAATGAGAAGGGTTTTTTTTTTTTGTATGTTTGTGTTTTTTTCTTCTGGTGTGTGTCTGTGTGTGTGTGTGTGTGTGTGTGTGTGTGTGTGTGTGTGTCTGTGTGTGTGTGTCTGTGTTAGCAGGGCAGAGAGACATGCTGGGAAAATAACCAGTGCATCTGTAGCACTCTGCTCTACTGCTCTGGGGTCCCTGGCAAGTGTCACCATTTTAGCAGCATATTAAGTCTCTTAACTCTCCCTCGTTCAAACTCACACACTCACACTCTCTCTCTCTCTCTCTCTCTCTCTCTCTCTCTCTCTCTCTCTCTCTCTCTCTCTCTCTCCTCCATCCCCTTATCCCCCTCTCTATTCTAAATCCACCTCACCCTCTCTTGCCATCTCCAACCTCCATTTTATCTCTCTCTCTCTTCTCACTCTCTCTCTCTCTCTCTCTCTCTCTCTCTCTCTCTCTCTCTCTCTCTCTCTCTCTCTCTCTCTCTCTCTCTCTCGCTCGCTCCCTCTCTCTCTCTGGACTCTGTTGCTAACAAGCTGGCTGTGATTTATTTTTCATGTGTTGCATTGTTAGCGTGCACACACTCACACACACAAACACGCACACACACGTACACACACACATACACAGACACACACACCTACACACACATTTGGCAGGTCTGATCTGGCCGGCGCTAGTGCTAGCCCCAGAGCTGGCGTGGAAGCAGGCAAGGCTGTGCCGCCACCGCTGCTGATGCCCCTGTCTCCGCTGCCACCACCGCCGTCGCTGTTGCGGTTCTGCTCCTGCTCGGCGCCTGAGGTCCGTGTGCCCACTTGCCCGCGCTCCAAGACCCAGAGGGCAGCACGCAGCCGAGGAACGGGGGCAGACAGCCGTGCCAGTCTTTGCAGTATCCATGCCTGTGCCACGGAGTCCTCCAGCGCCATGCCGATGAGTTTTGGCACGAACCATAGGTCTGTCTTTCTCCCTCCCTCCCTCCCTCCCTCCCTGCCCTCCCCTCCCTCTCCTCCCGTCTGTCTCTCTCCTTCGCTCGTTCTGACTCTATCTGTCACTCTTGCTGTCTCTCACACTCTACCTAGCTCTCTCTCTCTCTCTCTCTCTCTCTCTCTCTCTCTCTCTCTCTCTCTCTCTCTCTCTCTCTCTCTCTCTCTCTCACTCTCTCTCCCTCCATCTGTCTGCTTTTCTCTCTATCTCTCTCTCATACTCAACCTCTCTTTCTGCCTCTCTCTCTCTATCTACCACCCCCCCTCCCTGCCATGCTCTTGGTTGGCACAACATGGCTTTAGCACTCTCATTGGCCAATGGCATGGTTGACTGCAGTCACTGTCACAGCTGCGTGTGCAAGTGTGTGTGTGTTTGGGGTGGAGAGGGTGGGGTGTAGTGTGTGTGTGTGTGTGTGTGTGTGTGTGTGTGTGTGTTTGGAGGGGGGGGGGTAGGCTGTATAGTGTGTCTGTGTGTGTGTTTGTGTGTTTGTTAAGGGGTGGAAAAAGAGACGCTGTCTTGATGTGCCAAGTGATTGTCCTCAGTAAATAAAAGCAGACGCTACATCTTTTTTTCCCCCTCCTCATTCTTCTCTCTCTCTCTATCTCTCTCACTCTCACTCTCTCTCTCTCGCGCTCTC
Source organism: Sardinella longiceps (assembly GCA_027497455.2). Classification (NCBI taxonomy): domain Eukaryota; kingdom Metazoa; phylum Chordata; class Actinopteri; order Clupeiformes; family Clupeidae; genus Sardinella; species Sardinella longiceps. The sequence goes on from JAODXP020000032.1 coordinate 221,609, forward strand.
TCTCTTTATTTGTGTTTCTTTCTGTCTTGTTTTTCCCTCCAGTTTTGGATGTTTGTGTGTATGTGTGTGTGTGTGTGTGTGTATGTTGCCCTGTGTGTTTAGACGTGTGTGTGTGTGTGTGTGTGTGTGTGTGTGTGTGTGTGTGTGTGTGTGTGTGTGTGTGCGTGTGTGTGCGTGCGTGTCTGGGCTTCAGACGCTGTGGCGCAATCCCATTTGAAAGCATTTTGTGCTCGAACATAACAAGGGGGGACCAATCAAAACAATAAATGCGGCCGCTTTTGACAAAGCCCTCGGCTCGCAGTTGTCAGAAGATGTAAGCTGACTCACTCGCACAAGAAGGGCAAGCATCCCTCGCAGCAAGCAGCAGAGAGGGGGGGTGGGGGGAAGGATGAAGTGATGAACCTACAGCTCCATGGTGTCTTCTGTTTTCACTTATCCATCAAAGCTAAGACCTCAGATCAAATCCATGTCGTACATATTCGTTATATTGAGCGTGTTATCAATTACGGTCCACTGTGTTTTGTAGTTTTCCTGCCACAGGAGATCTTGGGTCTGACTTTTTAATTGTCCGTGTGAAAAAAAAGGAAAAACAAGAAATTGTCACGTTTGGCCCCCCAAATAGCTTGCTGGCCTTCTTATTTATCGTTTTTTTTATCTCTTTTTTTCTTTGCACTCTTTTCCAGCAAGGTTCGCTAATTTGCCTTGTTGTTGTTGTTGTTGTTGTTGTTGTTGTTGTTGTTTTTGTATCCACTGCGACTGTGGCTGGCGCGGATGCTTTTTTTTCCCTACCTTTAGGATAATTCTGAGCCGGCTGCAGAGGCCTGAGACTTTGAAATTGGCACGTTTATCTGCTTCTGCAGACTGGAGTGAGCAAGCAAGCGAGTTTTTCACTCCCTTTGGCTGGCATCCACTCTGCCGCACATCTCAGCCATGAATATTCACATCACACTCACTGAGAGAGAGAGAGAGAGAGAGAGAGAGAGAGAGAGAGAGAGAGAGAGAGAGAGAGAGAGAGAGAGAGAGAGAGAGAGAGAGAGAGAGAGGGATATAGCTAGATCAAGGTTGCTGGTGGCTGAAAAGTCATCAGGCTGTCATTCTCAATGTTCAGTCTGATAATGCTGCCAAGAGGGCTCTGTTACTTGCAGAGAGAGAGGGAGAAAGAGAGAGAGAGAGAAATAGAGACAAGGAAGAAAGAAGAAGAGGGAAACAAGGAAGTAAAACATAGGAATGTTTTAAAGGCAAAACTTTCTACTCTTGTCAAATCTAATGTATTATTGGCTTTTTACAGACAAAAAAACAGGTTATAGATCACAGATCAGTAGGTCATATTGTTGTGTCTGCAAGTGAGTTTTGCAGGAAGTCTCTCACACGTTCTCTCTCTGGATCCCCGGAGCATGCTGTCTGGGCTTAGATATACTACTTGTCGATTGGGCTGTCATTTAAGATGAAAAAACCTTCAGATCTCGCAGACGTGTTCTCAGACCATCGATTGCCTCTTTTTGGCAGCTCGCTGGCTGATCAAGTTAGATGGCTGAAAACTGGTTTTGACCGTTCCCATTTGCCCCTTTTGCCCCTTTTGAATGACCTCACTTTCTAGATTACCTGATATGTGACCTCCCCACCCTTCTTTTTCCCAATGGGGTTTAACAGAGCGACTGACATGTTGGAACTGATCAGAGGGGTTGCCATGTCGGATTTGATCATCTCTACATGGTGTGAATCACTGGTTTGCAGTGCATTGTGGGTTGGTGAAAAACTGCAACTGCAGACAAATAGAAAATAGCATTTAACTAGACAAAAGGATATAAGCCTGTGTAAGACACCTGTTGAAAATCACTTCACTGCATGCAATCAGGTCAATAAATGTTTGGTAACACAAAAGTAGTTATATGTATTATAGATAAGTTTGTATCCTTGTTTACCATGCAAAACCAGTTAGCATGCTTGAAAGGAAGTTAGGAAGTTAGTATGCTGCTAAGTGTGGTATGAACTAGCAGTTACCTTAGTGATGTTAAAGTTAGCTACTAGCCAAGTTGGTGAAGTGAACATAAGAAGCTAAGGGACATCAGATGTATTGGCAATAAATGACAACATTGGAAACCTTTGCGCTTTTCAAAAGGTGGTTATCAGATTAAGCGCCTTGAAATGTAAACATGGATTGAATGGTTTGGGTGGAACATTTAATCAGGCTAAATTCAATCCGTTTTGGTGGTACCGGATTAGTACCTCTGTTGCAAGATTTTGTTTTTTGTTCTGTTAATAGCACTTTATAATAACTGTCCTCTATAAATGGTTATTAAATAGCTGATTAACATTAATAAGAAGTTAATTGGTTAGTGGTTTCAATCAGTAATATGACTTAATTCCATCAGGTTTTTCCATTTGATCTTTTAGCCATAACAAATTTTAAACTTACTATTGATTAACTTTTCTGTGAGACGTTTTGTTTCTGTTAATTGCTATTTACGGTTGATCTATTTACAATTGATTAACCAATTTGTGATGTTAATAAGTTATTAAATAATCATTTGTAGAGGATGGTTATAATAAAGTTTCTACCTTTCTGTTTAGCCTTTGTTTGTTTTTTTGACCAATCTTGTCCGCATCTCTCTGTCAGGCTTTTTCTCCTAGTGTATCATGCACTGCCACTGGGCGTGAAGGATGGACACTCAGAACAGTGCACACTCACCCTGTGGCGTAGAACACCTCAGAGAGCCCACCCCGCGTGTCATACACACATTTCACTGGTCCTTCTCTTCACCTCAGGATCCTGATACACAGATTGACGTCACCACACACACACACACACACACACACACACACACACACACACACACACACACACACACACATATACTTGTCAGAGCTTTTTGCATAACCTGTCAGCTACAGCACCAAAGATCATTGAATACTGACCAAGATAATAAATTACAATGGGAGCAAACATGAATAATTCCAATCTGCGTAAGAGGGCCTGTAACATTACGTCATCGGATAAACTTTTCAGATGTCTTTGGTAGCAGCATATGAGAGCTTGACTCTGCATAAACCCCCCTCACCCTTACGAAAATAGCGCACAGGACTACACAAACATTTGCCCCTCTCGTTGCGCTTTTTCCCGCTCTGATGACCCTCATTGTCAGTCTCTACTACCCCACCACCCCACCACCACCACCCCATTGCACACACAGACACACACATACACACACAGAGAGCACACATTCTCACAGCTCGCATAAGTATTGCTCATCCTCTCTTTTCTGTGTGTGTGTGTGTGTGTGTGTGTGTGTGTGTGTGTGTGTGTGTGTGTGTGTGTGTGTGTGTGTGCTTTATACACCTACCCACACCGCGATGACACATGCTGGCATGGTCCACGCAGGTAGCCGGTGGCCGGCCTTGTTCCCAAATAGGGCCCTAGACTTCATGTCTAGTTTGCATCAGGAGATGTCAGGTAGTGTTATTGTTTGGGCTCAATTCAAATCGAGGTTGAAGGAAGGTCGTATGACGTAGTGTAGATCCAGTGGCTGTTGGCATGTGTGTGTGTGTGTAAGCGAGTGTGTATCTGAGAGGGGAGGGAGGGAGGGTGTGAGTTTGGAAGAGTGTGTGTTTGTGTGCGAGTAGCCAAGTGTGTTTAGTCGTAGCGTAAAAACATTGGTAAATCATTGGATTGTTTGTTTTTGTACTTTTTGCATTGGTAGCAGCAGAGAAGACATGTCAGACATATATCCATGACCATGCGTTGGGGGTAATAATAATAATAATAATAATAATAATAATAATAATAGTAGTAGTAGTAGTAGTAGTAGTAGTAGTAGTAGTAGTAGTAGTAGTAGTAGTAGTAGTAGTAGTAGTAGTAGTATTTTGTTAATCCTGTTAAGGTAGCTCCAGACCAAAGATCAGCAACGAGACGGGCTGTGACGTTCTGAAAACCTGCAACATTCTAAAACTCTGAAACTGCGATTTGACATGTTAAATCTTTTGCGACTACTTGCAACAACCCTTGATTATTGATTCACACCGCCGCAACTACTCTCTAAAACCGTCGTGGATCTTCAGTCTGAATTGTTCAACTTTAAATCATTAGTCAAGTAAAATTAAACAAATATTGCAGACGGAAAGATGAGGCGGGGATAATACAACTTTTAAACATGAAACGATCAAGTACCAAAATCCTATTAATCAAGCTGGCCATAACTGAGCTCAGTAACATTACCAAATGCAACTCTGCTTACTGTTTTGTAGGTAATTTATCTGCATTGGTAGTCGTTCAAGTTATTTGAAACTTCACACAGTTGTAGGGAAGTGCCTCAACTAACAGAACAGTTTCGGGTATAGTGAACATTTGCCGTGCCTTATCAGGTAATATTCTTCTACTCTAGAAACACTTCAGGTTCACATTTATTACATATTGCATAACAGGTAGAAGGTATCAGGAATAAAAGACTGAAGAATACTCCAATAGAGGCCCGGCATCTGTGCTGATATGAGTAAAGTTGAAAGTAGGACGGAATGAAGGAAGGAAGATGTAGCTGTAGATCAAAAGGTTAGTTGTTTTTTTATGCACCGTTAAATAAAAAGTAAAAAAAAAAAAAGTTTGTGTTGCATCAAAGCTCTCTCTCTCTCTTTCAACATTGACTTGGTCTTATCCTGGTTGCACTGGACTGAACAACCACAGAAGTGTGGAGAACACTTTCCTTTGTCACTGTACTGTAATTGAATGGTAGTTTGAGCTTTGGCAATATGGCGGCGGTATTGACACATGTTGAGAAGCTGAATGGGACTTCTTGTACTGTATATATTTCTGTGGTGGCTGCTACTCTCGATAGAACAATGCATTTACTGGCCTGCTAGGCTACTACTGTACTATTCTGGCTCTACTGTATATACCCCTACATCAATATTTAGCGTGTGTAGGTTTGGGCCCAGAATGGGAAACAGTGTTATGTTTGAGCAAACATTTAACTTGCTGAACTCTTAAAACCTGGATGAGTTCAGCTCGTTGTTGACTTTAAGAAAGGAAGAAAAAAAAATAAGGGAGAGAGAGAGAGAGAGAGAGAGAGAGAGAGAGAGAGAGAGAGAGGGAGTGTGTGTGTGTGAGTGTGAGAGAGAGGGGAGAGAGAGAGAGAGAGTGTGTGTGTGTGTGTGTGTGTGTGTGAGAGAGAGAGAGAGAGAGAGAGAGAGAGAGAGAGAGAGAGAGAGATTGATTTATTCAAACTCTGTCGTGTTTTCCACTGTGTTTTTCACGGATCCTCCCTTGGCTGTGAAGTCTGCCAGCGGAGGAAGTTGAGGGGGGGAAATAAACAGGATCTGCCCCGGCATGGGGCCCTGGACTCTGGACTGTGTGCCTGAGTTTGAGTCGGAGAGGACAGAGCCACAAAGCATGTGGGGCTTTTTTGGAGAAGGTGGGGGGTTGGGGGGGGGGTGTAAGAGAAGAGTTGAAGGGTAGGGGAATAATAATGTTAAAGGGGACTGAGGCGAGGGAGGTGGTGGGGAGGGGTGGGGTGGGGGGGGGGTGGGGGTGTGTGTGTGTGTGTGTGTGTGTGTGTGTGTGTGTGTGTGTAAGGGGGGGGGGGTCAGTGCATAATCCAGTTGGCTCCCTCCCCTTGAACCCTGGTATGGAGACGATGATGCGGAGGTTAAAGGGATGTTAAAGGACAATAACCGTAAATCTGTCGCCGCCTTAACGAGAAACGTCAGGTCGGATTGAAAATGATGAAACCATTCGCCTCAGCATTGCCTAATAGAGGCACCTGTGAGCTGTGCTGTGATGTCCGTGTATCTGTGTGGAGAGTGTCCTCTCCCACTGTGTGTGTGTGTGTGTGTGTGTGTGTGTGTGTGTGTGTGTGTGTGTGTGTCATTGAACATTAGTGTTATGAAATCATGCCAGTCTTATCAATCACAAATCGTCCTTCCTGTTGCAAGGACATTGGCACTTTCCATCGGTCCAGTGGCAACACCCACTCCCCACCCCACCCCTCCACCCCAACCCCCAACACACACACACTGACACACTGTTGGCTGTTTAAGTGACGTCACCACTAAATGAGGAAACAGAGCCCTGCATGTGAGCGTACATTAATTAGAAGCTGATCAGCGTAATCTTGTGGCCATCAAGATGTGCCGTTTCCCCGTGGCCTGACCGCTTCTCTCACCTCTATCTGCTGTTTACTGAGCACACAGCACACAGGGAGGAGTGTGTGGTGTTGTGCGCGGGTGTGTGTGTGTGTGGTGGGTGGTGTGTGTGTGTGTGTGTGTGTGTGTGTGTGTGTGTGTGTGTGTGTGTGTGTGTTGGGGGGTTCTTGTATGGCCTGGCTGCCGTTTTTTTTTCTTTTTTTGAAAAACGACAGAGCGCATAACACATGTCATTTCCCTGCCTGCAGTCCCCTGGAGCCGGAGAGAGAGAGAGAGAGAGAGAGGGAGAGGGAGATGGAGAGAGAGAGAGAGATTGTGGGTGTTGGTGGGAGCTGCGTGGGCCAGCATGGGTGGAAGAGATCCTCTCGCCGTCGGTTTGCTCACAGATGGCCCCTTCCCCACGGATCAGAGGCCTTCCCTGCCAACAGATGCACACTGTGTGTGTGTCTGTCTGCGTGTTTCTCTCTCTCTGTGTGTGTGTGTGTGTGTGTGTGTGTGTGTGTGTGTGTGTGTGTGTGTGTGTGTGTGTGTGTAGTTAAGGGTTTGTCACTGACTGAGGGGGTGTGTATATGTCAATGGTGTGTGTGTTTGGGTGTTTGTGTCTAAGGATTTGCTTGAGCTTTAGAGTGTGTGTGTTTGTTTTGAGTGTGAGTGCATCCATGTTGGTGTGATTAGACCTGTGCACCAGTGTTTTTCTGTGAGTGTGTGTGTGTGTGTGTGTGTGTGTGACGGTATCTTTCAATCGGCATGTACGGGAAGGGAGATGGGCAGATTAGACAAGTCACAGTGCTAGCAACCGTGCTAGCTTTGCTGCCCAGTGGGCTCCAAGCAGTCCTAGGCCAGTGTGTGTTTTGATCTAAGATGAGTAGATTAGATTGGGGTGTGGGCTATGTAGGCCGTGACACAAGGCAGTTCTATAACCTTGGGCTGCCAGTAAGGCGTGTGTGTGTGTGTGCTCCCTGATGCCTTATCTCCAGTCGTCGGATCGGCGCGGCGCGGGCCTGCTCGCTCGTGGAGCCGTTACAGGAAGGGGTCAGGAACTGGGGCAGGAAGAGGAAGTGGGGTCGAGGTGCATCCAGGATGCCAGTGACGTCCACTGGTTCGCTCTGCGTGCTTTGCCATTCGCTCGCTCCCTCACTTTCTTGTTCGCTTGCTTCCTCGCTCTCTCGTTCGCCTTTGCCCCTGTGTCTGCGTGTAACCACACGCATCTGTGGCTGAGAGAAGTGGTCGCTTAGCTGGTTTTTCATGTCTTAAGTGGGAATGGAGGTCGTGCTCAGCGTCAGCTCAAAGCCGTTTATTTCTCTCCCTTAACCAAGCGTCAAATCGCTCTTTGTTTGTCGCGGGTTAAACTTGGCTCTCGACTCGCTGCTTCTCTCTGTCTTTGTCTGCTTGCCTTAGCGTCACCAGTCGTGGTGTGCCGAACTTTTGACTCAGGAACACTGCAGTTTATGAAAAATGCATACACTTAGCTCTTTTGCCCAGGCGATGCATTCGATACTCTTGTCATATCATATCCTTGTCATGTCTGGTGCGTATTAATTATGTAGAAGGGAGGCACGCAGCATGAGAGAGTATGGGAGCTCGGGGAGCGCTGGCATGCATACGAATTATTTACAGATGATTTATGAATATAAACACAGTCAAAGCGAGGTCGGAAAAAACAGTCACAATACACGCAGGGTGCAGTCTTCTGATTTTCCTAGTGCCACAGTTTGTTTGAGATTCTGTAAGTCTGGCAGTTGCACCACACTCTAGATAACCTTCATGTTTTGTTTTGTTTTGTTTGTTTTGTTTTGTTTTGTTTTTTAATTAAAGGGAGCTAACTAACGCCTCATCAAGTTTTTATTTTATTGTAATAAGATTGACCCATTTTTAGTCAGTAGTTAACACACATGGTAAATTCTAAAATGTTTAACAGGAAATGTATGTGTCTGTATACACTATAAAAATTGTAAATAAACCTGTGTTTATTTGCATCAAAGTTGCATATTGTACCTTCCAGTGGAAGGAGATGGTGCCCTAAACTCAGACCCACCTGATGAGGTCACTTCCTGTTAAGCCAGTCTGAGGCATGTGACCTCAGTTGCCCCACTCTTGGCCAAAATCTTGGTTTCCAGAGTCTTCTCCTGTGCTCCAGACTTTATTGCGACCATCTGTCCTCCATGCCAATGCCCGCCTGGTTCTTTTCACCACCTTGTGCCAAGAGGGAGAGTTTATGGCATCAGCCACAAAAAAAAAAAAAAAAAAAAAGGCACCAAGGTATTTCCACAGTGAGTACCATATTTCAAAAACGTAATTTCAGACCTCATGTTCTTCTGACGAATAAAAACAAATCTCAGAGATATATTGTCAAGGCCTAATAGGTACAAGATGTCGCAGAAACTGGAGGCCAAACCATATGTGTGTTTTTCTTTTTTCTTTTTTTTCTTTTCTTTTTTTTTTGTGTAATGACCCCTAGCTTTTTAAAATGTCTAAGGTAAGGTTTATTAATGACCCTGTTCCATATGCTGCAGTTAATATTATGACACAACTGTATATTGGCTTTTACCAGGGGCACTAATTGAGTGTCTATACGGTTGGCAAGCTTTTGAGTAAACAGTATTAGGTTGCTGTTGTTTCTTTTTTTTTCTCCCGTCATTCCCAGAGCTGTGGACTTTTGGCATCTGCACAGCTGGGAACAGCAAAAAAAAAATTGGACCCCTCAAAAAAAAAGGTTATTTATTTGTGTGCCGGCCAAATCATTTTCAATTATTCTCTCTCCGAATGGGTCCTGATTTTTATTCATTAGGGCTTGTATTGTGATGTGAGAGCAACAGCTAGAATAAAAATAAATGTTTGCGGAACCCGCACACACACACACACACAAACACACACACACACCCTATTTGTTGCACAAATAGGCCTGGCATTTCAAGGGGAATTAGGAGGATAGAGGGTGACACGTTTATTGGCTCTAAAATCAAGCTGTGTGATTTGTTAATGATTGATTGTGTTCTGCGTCATTGTCGGTTGATGTCCTCACTTAGGCATCAGAAGTGAAACGAGCAATAATACACACCTGACCCACTACAGACATACTAAACACACACACACACACACATATGCACACACAAATGATACACAGAGATATCAGTATGGAATATCAATTGTACAGTATGTGTCACTTTCAAAATCACGTTGACATCCCTGACGTTAAAAACGGTTTAGTTTCTCCTGGTGAGAGAAGACAAAAGACAAACAGTTGACTCATAAATAGAGAGAAATCACATATGTTGACACTTCGGAAAAAAAATGAACTCATTTCCCACTCTTGGTTCACCACAAAACTGGAATATATAAATAAATAAAAGTATAAAAATCAATTTCCCACTCTTCATCTGTAAACAGCATGTGTTGCGTTTGATAGGATCGCCTGAAAGATGACTCTCATAAAAACCTGAGGAGCTGCTGTTGAGATCCAGCTGTACTCGCCGGAATACACACACACACACACACACACACACACACACACACACGCTCACTTCCCTTCGGCGTTCCTTCGTCTTCTCAGCAGCCATTTGGTGGATTAGACCCACTACAAACACTGGGGGAATATTAATCTGTTGAAGGACCACACTTGGTGTTTTTCTCTTCCCTTTCCTTTCATTCTCTCTTTTTCTTTTTTTTCTCCTTTCTCTTTTTTTGAAATTTTAAAAGACGACGACTGACACACACACACACACACACACAACACACACACATCAGCGTCTGGACCACATGCATAGAGGAGGAAATGGAATCCTCCTTTGCCGCCTCTGATAAGCCTACATGAAGCGAGACTGAACCCCCCCCCCCACACCCCCACACACACACACACACACACACACACACACACACACACAAAAGTGTTACAGTGTAACCCTGTCTCGGCCTTACACATGGGTCACCCCCTGTTATTGTTTTGATCCAATCTGGTGCGCATTACACCAAAGCGATCTCGGTTTAACGCTCCGATTCCTGCTGAATTCTGCACAGACTTTTTATTGAGAGCTCAAAGCCTCAGACTTTTTGAAAGCAGCTCTGGGATCACTTTTTGATGATAATAACAAAAAAAAGTGACATTCCATGTGTCGTTATGATGACACTATGTGTGGTTTTGTCTGAAACTTGTCATCTGAGTAGATTTCTTTGCTCTTTGACACAATAGTTGTGTCCTTTTGAATATATCTCCTTTGACTGTAGGCCAGCGGTCCCTCTTTTTTTTATCATAATCACTGAAATGTGCTGAGAGCCATGAAAATAGACTATATGAACTACAATCTCACTTTCACCCATGGGTTACTAAGGTCTGGATTTATATTGACCCATTAAGGCCAAGTCAGACTGAAGATCTGCGGCAAGATGAGACTGTTTTAGAGAGTAGTTGCGGTGGTGTGAATCAATAGTCATAGGTTGTTGCAAGCAGTTGCAAGCCGTCGCAAAAGATTTAACATGTCAAATCGCAGTTAAGGAGTCTTAGAACGTTGCAGGTTTGTTGTTGCAAGAATGTTGGTGCCCGCCTCGTCACGGATCTTTAGTCTGTAGCCACCTTTACACATCAGATTAATAGGTAAGGGATAATGAACGACACGGCGTGCAGATATAGAAAAATAATGCATGCGTTCGAAGTTCTAAAAGCTCATGACGCGTAGCGGAGTGAGCTTACCTTCAATAAGTGCATTGTTTTTCTTAGTTACAAGTTGCAAAGTTACAATGTTGCTGTGCCATGAACGTTGGTCAGGTCACTAAAATGTGAGCTTGTGTTAACGTGACAGTTTATTTAAAAGTCAGGGCGATTTGGGCGAATTGATATGCAAGTCTCAATATGGACGGAAAAGTGGAACTACTTCATAGCCGTGCAGTTACCTGAAAGATAATGCACATTCTAAATAGGGCATCACAATAGGATATTTGACCAAGCAGTGGTATAAACCGAAGTAACACCCTAATAACTGATCACTATTGCATTATTGTTGGTATTCCCCCAGGTGCTTAAGCTCCCAAAAAAGTGCTTAGCTCCATGTGTTTCAGCTGCTCTAAGCTCTTTTTCGGACTTAAGCTCCTGGTAGAATACCACCCTAAGGGATGAGTTGATCAATTGAAGTGGATGAGTGAGTATCTCATATTGAATTACTTTATCTTAAGGTCATGAAGAGGGTACCAGAAGGAAGACACTACAGTGAGAAAATTCTGATTTGATAAAACACTTGATTTGAAGATGAGAGAGTGCAAATCAAACAACGTATCTGTTGGACCACATGCTGTCCAGATTTCCTCTTCACATGTGTAGAGCTTCCCGTTTGCAAGGCCCTTTGAAGATGCTCGTGTGTCAACCACATGCACATGCAGGACCATTGGCCATACAGCGCACCCAGCACTCACTCACTCACGAATGCACACATTTACTCAATCACAAGTAAAGTACACTCATTCACTCACAGATATACACATTATACAGCACACCCAGCATTTACTCACTCACTCACACATAAATTTGTTCACTCACTCACAAATACACTCATTCACTCACTTATGAATGCACTAATTGACCCACTCACAAATACACCTATTCACTCACTCACAAATACACTCATTCACTCAGTCACGCATACACTTGTTCAATCACACATGGATACATTCATTCACGTATGCAATCTTTCACTCACAAACTTGGGCACACACACACACACACACACACTTCATTCTCCTCACTCTAACACACACACTACCCTGACACACACACACATGCACACTAGTATACTTCACTGTTTCTCAAACACACATACACACTCTCTATCTCTCTATTCTACCTCACATTTCTCTCTCTCTCTCTCTCTCTCTCTCTCTCTCTCTCTCTCTCTCTCTCTCTCTCTCTCTCTCCCCCACACACACTCACACACACACACACACACACACACACACACACACACACACACACACACACACCACCCTGACATAGTCAGTCTCTTATGTGGCCCGTGTGTGGCCCACCCCTCTGCCCCCATGACTCACATCCCCTGTCGTGCTGGACGCGTTTGCTGCCGGTGTTTCTCTGTGATTCCCTCCAACGTTTCAATTATCACATTAGCAAATCTCATTTCAATACAAAAGACACAGTCAGCCTCTTTTGTCCTGGGAAAAAAAGGGGAAAAAAAAGAAAGAAACATCTGCCTCGTGGACGGTGCGACTCGCTGGGAATACAAAGATTATTCACTAATCACAATGTGATAGCCATTTCAGAGGGGACCTCTCTTTGTAGTCCCATCATCAGGTTCACTTGGAAACTGAAACACTTGCCTTTCAAGCGACAACAAAAACAGCCTATCGCCGATTGTGTGGACCAAATACCAATTGGCGTCTCCATTAAAGTGATGGACCAGGTTACAAATTAAAATGATTCTTTGTAGTAAAAAATAAATAAAAGAAAAACATTGTAGTACTATCCCCTCCCCCATGTGGTTTTACATGTAATGCTGGTCTACATATTTTATGCAGAGAGTGTAGATCATGTTCAGTAGGGGTTTCTCAATTTTTAATGTGCAAAAGGTCAAAATGATGAATTTGTAACGGAAAAAATGACCTACAAGGTACCTGGTCAGAGTGCTAGGGCCTCGCTGGCACTGGCTGCTTTCGCCTTTTTTACTCCTGCGCTATGGCAATGAATCAATCATGCAACCCAGCTGGAGGTTTTTACACCCTCGCTGAGGGCTGAGGAACAAAGCCAGTTGAAGGCGTCAAGGGGTCAAGTCCACCTGCACCCTTGACCGTATTTCAACCTCTTAATGCGGTCTTCAGATCAGTTTGGCCTTTGTGCCCATGGTAGTCAGCGAAAGGTTACTGAGAGGGGATCCTACAGTAAGTGTAGTCGGTGCACACTGTGCTGACTTCAGAGAACTGAGCATGTGTAGTGTACCACAGATCATTGAATACTGACAAAGATAGAGGATGTTTATACGTTACAATGGGAGCAAACTAATCTGGGTAAGTGGCAGTGTAACATGACATCACAATATAAACTTTTCAATGATCTAGGTATCAGGATATGAGAGCTCGTCTCTGGTCTGCACAAACCCCCCCCCAAAACCAATAAATAAATAAATAAACAAATAATTAATACACAAAATTGAACTAAAATTTATCCTCTCTGATGTTTGAGATTGGCCCCTGCTTTTGCTGCGGATGGCTCTATTGCCAAGCCAGCCTAGGTGTCCCGATATTCACAGAGCTGCACTGCATCTTCCA
>JAODXP020000032.1:237500-240000 GCA_027497455.2 Sardinella longiceps
CCTCACAATGGTCTATGTATGGGAAACCCTGATATGAGATCCCCTTAGACTTGCAGAGCTTTTTTTTTTTCTATTTGGCTCTGCCGGTGCAAATTAATTTCAGTTCATGATGTGGATTTGTTTACAAGCTAAAGGTTAGAAGCCAGCAATGATACTCTCCCAAGAGCCGTGTTGACTTGTTGAGAGTAATAGACACGACTTCACTCAAAGGCTATTGCATTACTTGGTGTGCTGGACTGACGACAGCAACGTTGCCAGGCTGGTTTTCAGTAAAGAAGGCTCAGCTACAGTGCAGGTGCAATTATGGGGCCAAAGTTCATTCACCATCAGCATGACTTATGGAGCTGCGTTCAGGTTTAACAAAATCCATGTTTTTTTTTCCCTCATAAAACATTACTACAGACTTTTCACAACACAAAACACATTAATTGGATTGACCTTAACAAAAAATATTAACATTTTTGAACTAAAGCATGCTTGGAATTGAATCGGTAACTTACTGAAAATGTTATTAAATGCAGCTGGTCACTTTAAACGTCACGTAAAAAGGTGGCGCTCCTGTTGCATACAGTATTCTGTGGCTCGAAGGCCTGAAGCAAGGTCTGCCTATTTCTCCAATTTCCTCCCTAGCGGAGGCGCTGGAGGATATTATCCTCATCATCGATCAGGCTTTGTTGACTTTTTCTTTTTCTGTTTCTTTTTTCTCTCTCTCTCCCTCTTTTCTTCCTAAGGCAATTAGAACTATTCCCTGGCCCCTGCTCTGTCAGAGAAGCTTTAATGAGTGTTTTTCCTCGGCACTCTCCGTATCTAGTTCTCTTTTTAATTATTACTGTTCTTCGACTCAGTGCTGTTGCAGAAGAGCTCTCTCTCTCTCTCTCTCTCTCTCTCTCTCTCTCTCTCTCTCTCTCTCTCTCTCTCTCTCGCAGAAGTATTTTTTCCCCTCGACAGAAAGAACAATTTTAGCCTTTTCATTCAGAGTTACTACATTCAGTCCTAGTATTCGCATGTTGTTCATGGTACAGTAATCGGCATGATGTTGACCAAGAAAGCTACCAAGTGAAAGGATAGATTTTCTTGATGTACAAACCAATTTGCACCAAATTGGTAAATGGGCTAAATACATTATTTTTGACTTAAAATCATTCAGACGTGTCCTTGTGGAAGAACGGTTGCTGCTCTGTGTTGGGGAAAATAAATAAATAAATAAGTAGATAAATAAATAAATAACAGCCTGACAATCACAGCAATCCTTACAGCAACCTCACAGACTCTGCACACCTTACTAACTAGGAAATGTGCTTTTCCAGAATGCTCTCTACAGATCTCAAGCACATATCAAATTCTTCGAAAGCTTCCTTTTGTAAGCCTGCAAAAGAGTAGAACTAGTGTTCAAGGTGAATCTTTTTTTTTTAAGGAGGAGGAGGAGGATTGAGTGTAATCCTACTGAAGATACACTGTTCTGATGGACTCATCCTAGTAAAAAAAAGAAAGAAAGAAAGAAAAGAGGAAACATTGGAGAAGGATCTCCCGTCTTTGAGCGAAGGTGACAGACATTGTCTTAAATCTCCTCCTCATGGGTAACCTCTCCTATTGTTTCCCCTCACTGATCTACCCGGACTATGATGTGCCATCTTTTGTGGGAGCTCACAGACAAAAAGCAAAGGATGGGAAGCCGTCTCTCAGGGCCTCTTCACAAGATGATCTAAAAACCCGCTATGTTACAGTACGTGATTAGAGTTCCTGCTCGACTGCTTGCTCGCGCCCCTTCAACAATCTAAGCCAGATTACCAGACAAGCGGCGGCACGTCGGAAATTTAGTAAGACATGTTTGCAAAGGATGAGGCGTTGAAGATTTTTTAAATACGCTCAAATATTCAGCCTCAGCCCGTGAATAAAATTGTTACATAATTCTAAAGAAGGTTGAGCATGAACATGAATACCTTTCAGAGCCTTTCAGACAGTCGTCTACCTTCAAGACAGGCGATTAAAAGACAAATCCGTTGGGAATCAATCTACAGCCCTGTTATTCCAGATCAGTATGTTTGCAGAATTTTAGACCAAATAACGAACCTACAGGCAACATTAGCTTTAAACTGGTAAAAATTTTGGCAACTGATTGGAAAAATACTTGATACTCCCAAAGTAATGTGCTCCGTTTTCATTCCTGGTGTTAGATTGACTAGTGTTAGCTTGATGAACGCTTGACATTTACTGTAAAAGTATGCTCCCAGAGGCCATTTTTCTTTTTGCGTGGTCGTCATTGTTGTTGTTACAAAGATATGATGGATGTTGCCACTGGTGGGGGACTGCATAGCTTTGCGCTCATGGCAAAGAGCCAAAGTACAGCAATGAACTGGCAACTGAGGCCACTGGGTTATTTGAGTTCCACTGAACTCCCTTCCTTTGCTGTGAGGACAGACTGACTGGCTGAATGAGTGGATGGACGTTTGAGTTTAATGCTCTGAGATTTCCCCTGTGCTCGTCAGGACATGATGGAGGA
>JAODXP020000032.1:245000-255000 GCA_027497455.2 Sardinella longiceps
ATTGAACAAACCGGTCTATTCACAACACCAGACTCCCCACCACCTGATTTTTTCCACTCCCAGTCTCTCTCTCTCTCTCTCTCTCTCTCTCTCTCTCTCTCTCTCTCTCTCTCTCTCTCTCTGTTTAGTGATTCAAGGGTCTTGCTCTGATGCCCATTTCAGGGCCTCATGTCAAGACTGACAGAAATCTCCCCCTACACACACACACACACACACACACACACACACACACACACACACACACTTCTCAGTGCCTTGGTCTGAGACCAGTCTTTGGCCAGCCTCCAGGCTTCCCTCCCCAGGCAAACCCCCCCCCCCTCTCTCTCTCTCTCTCTCTCTCTCTCTCTCTCTCTCTCTCTCTCTCTCTCTCTCTCTCTCTCTCTCTCTCTCTCTCTCTCTCTAGTGGTTGATGGATCAAGTTCTGTTAGCACGATAAGGCTCTCCTGTTCAGAACAGGATTCTTAATGTTACACTAAGTTTTAAAGAAAGAAAAGAAAAAAGAAGCGGGAGAGTCTTACAGAGAAGCAGATGCTATCAGACGGGCTTTAGTTTTGTGGAGTCAGATCAAACAGATGTTTAGGTTTTGACTACATGCTGAGTCAGTCTCAGAAAATGGGCCCCTCATCTGCATCTGCAGTGGCCTAATTGAACTGTACACCCAGTGCACTTTCAAATCACACAGCCTAGCTTGCACCTCTCTCAAGGAGAATGGAGAGAATGCACATTTATTTTATTTGTTTTAGAGATGCACGCTATATTGGCCACTGATATATTAGTGGCCAATAAGTGCAATTTTTATTTATTTATTTAGAGTAATGTCCCAAATGTAAACCATACCATGCATATTAAACCATGGTTTTAATCACAACCATACAAGCTGTTTATTAAATATTAATAACAGTTGTAAGAAAACGGTATCAGATCATGATGTAGTGACAAAGTATATTTGAGGAAAGTAATTGCGTTTCCGTATATGAACCGCAAAGCGGTTCGACCACTAGCTTTACATTGCGTTTCTTTTTTCTTTTTGCGTTTTGCGTTTGATTGCGTTTCTAAGTGTATAACAAATTACAAAAAAATGAAAAGTCTTAAAAAAAAACATCTGCCCTTTTAATAGTAAAAGTGATACGCTGCCATAAATAGTTAGCCTCACAGCATAATTGCCTCAGTCATCCTTTGGGCAAATTGATATATTTGCCTCTCTTTACTCACTTTCCTCTCTTACAACTTCTGCATCATCCTGTCTTTCTTCCTATCTCATTAGCCAATCACAACACTCGAAAAAACAGCAAAAACACTATTTGACCAAGTCATTCATTTGACTTTTGCCTTTTTGCTTGTATCCAAACTGTCCGAGTGGAAGAAACACTGAAATATATGACTTAGGCAATGATGCTATGAGGCTAACGAAATCTGAGGGGTCCTCTTCAGATATTTGCATTGGTTAGTGGAGTGGCATTAAAAAGCCCACCACAAACTGTAATGATTTTTATCATTTAGCTGAAGCTCCTGCTGGGGAGTGTTTGAAAGTGGCCCTGTGAGAGATCCTGCTTTTGCGAGCAGAGAGAAAACAAATGTAGTCTGAATATATTTCCCCATGCATAATGCATGACGAGATTGCACGGGAGTGTTTGGCTTGTTATACCATCCGTTAAAATATCTGTGAGCAAATTTGGATAGTAATATAATGAGACATTGCAAGGGAGTTGCAACATGTACCCCCTCAAAATAAGTTTTAATATTATTATTCAAATAGCAATTCAAGTGTGGGCCTCAATGAATATCCAGCTTGTGTCTGTGCGTGTGTGTCTGTGTGTGTGTGTCTGTGTGCGTGTGCGTGTGCGTGTGTGTGTGTGTGTGTGTGTGTGTGTGTGTGTGTGTGTGTGCGTGCGCGCGTGTGTGCGTGTGTGTGTTGGAGGTTCTGGGGTGTGTGTCAACAACGTTCCCAGCGTGTGTGTTCACATTATGTCCAGTAGCTGTGTGTGTGTGTGTGTGTGTGTGTGTGTGTGTGTGTGTGTGTCTGTGGTTATGTGCAAGGTGTTTATGTGTATGAGTGTGGGCTTCACAGCAAGCTGTATGTGTGTGTCTGTGTAAGTAAGGTCATAAGTGCCTGTTTGTGTGTAGAGAGAAAGGTGTTAGAGTGTGTGTGTGTGTGTGTGTTTAGCTGGCATACGGTCAGAAATGAATGGGTTCATTGTGAGCTGTTAGCATGTTGTTGGTGGTGGTGCTGTGTAGATGTGAAGTTGAGTGGCTGAAGAGGCTGCGCACTGAAGACGTTAATTCAGCAAAATCCAATGACCTGTTTACACCTCAGAAACATGTAGTAGCCCCTATACTGAGTATATTGAACATACCGATCCGGTGTGAATCAATCTATAGCCCTGTTACCAGTTTACCAGTGCTATAGGTTTGAGGTCACCAATGCTATAGCTACAGTAGGTAAAAGAATGGGGAAATTACAACCAAATAGTTAATCGGCAGCTAACACTAACTGAATGGGGCATAGAAACTTCCTTTCAGTGTAAACTTTCCTGTGCCCCCAATCAGTTAATGATAACTACTGGTTTGCTATTCTGTCTATGCATCAGGTTTTTTTTTTTGTTCTGTTCTTCGTCGTTCAGACAGTACTCAGACCTCAAACAACAGAGATGATTAATGTATGTATTTATGTAATGTATTTATCTATTCATTTAGCTTGTGGATTATTTGTTAAAACGAAAAAAAACCCAGCATGTTTTAATTTAAGATACAAGCCAACATAAATGCATGCAGAAAATGCCTGACACATTTCAGTCGAAAACACAGAAGTTGAACGGTAAAATAATCATCATAATAATCATCAATCATAACATCATCATCATTATCAATCATAACATCATCATTATCATAGTCATCTCAATGCTTTTAAATCCAAATATTATACTAAGTATTGCCCAACAAAAAATGCATGGTCCTGCCAGTGTGGAAAAGAAATCCTTTATATTTCCTGTGGCAACAGCATGACCGTTAACTGAGTGCCACACTCCATCCCAGTGACCTGCTGCATACCCATCTGATTTAGTAACGTGACAGAGGCGTCCTGCTAACTGCCTGAAGGGTCCTCGTCAGGCTCACAGGATGTGATTGAGCCCCTGAAGTCCAAGTCCTTCCCGCGACGTTTAACAGACAGCTCACAGCGGGGTAATCATAGGCTGCCCGCCAGTCGTGTCGCTACATCAAACCGCAGCTGCCTCCACTAGAGAAGGAGGGGGGCACTTGGAGGTCTATATCAAAGTCTTTTCTCTCTCTCTCTCTCTCTCTCTCTCTCTCTCTCTCTCTCTCTCTCTCTCTCTCTCTCTCTCTGTCTTTTCCTCTCTTTGAATTTAGTCACCCAAAGTTCAGTTGGCACAGCATATTTTTTTATTATATTGAATTTTGCTGTAAAATGTTGTATTTTGTTGAAGCAAAAGAAATGTTATAATGATGGTTAGGACATCCGCCAATAGAACAAAATGCAGAGGGAAGTGAAGCTAATAGGAAATATACGCAATAATCTGTCCTCATTAAGTTAAAACAACTCTATGTAACATTTTACCACAGTTTGAGATTTCATTTTTAATCAAAAATTCCTTTTAGTTCTATCTCAAATTAATTTGGATGGCATATAGTCTCATGAAAGGTTTATTCCCACCTCCCATCCAGGATATGCACTGTTGCAGTTAATGATGCCAATTCATTCATTGTGTTCGATTCAAACAGCAGCCATTTTTGCAATTGAGGGCAAAGAAGTCAAATTACCCCTGTGACAGAGGTACACTTGAAAGGCTTTGTTTCAAAGCCATTTGATTCTTGTAGGCTAATCGCTACTAATTCGTATCTCACTTTCATGCCTTTTTGTACATGAAGTCAAGTCTCTTATCTCCGCTATTCAGCGCAAAGGCTTCAATTCCAAATCAATTGGGAATAATAATAGCCTCTGATAAAGGTATTGTCAATAACTTTTCTTGGTGCTGCACAAACCCTTCTGTGTGAGGTAACTCCCCACCCCCACCCCCTTGCAGAAGCAGAAAGGCCACAGCATCGCTCTCATCTCATCCTGATAATAACGGCCGGCTCGGAAACAGTCAAACTCTGGAAACAGTTGATGGATTATAGCCAACATATCCCTGACATCAGCAGAACTTAAATAGCTTCAGGGGGGAAGAGCGAGAGAGAAACGAGATAGAGAGAGAGGGGGGGGAGAGAGAGAGAGAGAGAGAGAGAGAGAGAGAGAGAGAGAGAGAGAGAGAGAGAGAGAGAGAGAGATGGGAGGGGAAAAAGATTTTCTTATGCCTGGCCACCTTTGGTGACACAAATGAAAATGCCCTTCCCAAAATAGATCTCTCTCTCTCTCTCTCTCTCTCTCTCTCTCTCTCTCTCTCTCTCTCTCTCTCTCTCTCTCTCTCTCTCTCTCTCCCCCCCACGCCCCCTCCCTCTCTCACACACTCTGTCTTTTTTTCCACGCCAGCTCAAATGAACGGTAGGCTATATTTTAGACTCAGTGACATCACACCATCCATTACAGGGACAGTGTAATGTGACACACAGGGAGCGGAAGTGCTGTGACTAAAAGGCCATTGCACGTCCACATCACTGTCATACATTCAAAGTGATGTTGTTTTTTTCCCCCTCCTGTTTTGTGGCTCTCTGCCCTGACCTTTCTGGCTGGTGAACTAGAGAAACCTGACTAACTAACTGATGATTCATTAGCACTTGATAGTGAGGAGCCAGAAGTTTGTTTCTTCCACTATGACAGAATCTTTAAAGGGTTTTGTGCAGTGGAAAGTTTGACTTTTGTTCAGTGTAGTTTGGACATAAATATTCTGATGTGAAATGTGAAAGTATGACAGACTAGTATATTTATTTATTTATTTGTTTATTTATTATTTTAGAGTACTTGTCATAGAAACTGGATGTAAAGGAGGGGGCATAGCCTTTAAACTTTTCCCAAACTCTTGCAAGTGGCTGCTTCTGTCATGACCCCCTACCCCCATCCCCCAATTCTCTTTCTCCCTGTACTTTATTAAATGTTTAGGCTGGGAGAAAATTGTACAAAGTGTACCCGTCACTTTGATCACACTGACCTGGAAAGGTGATCTGGCCCAACTTCACAGAGCGCCCTGACACCCAGGGTAACTCAAGCCTTTGCCCCCGACATCCGAGACTCACCTAAGCACTAAAGAGGACTTCTTCCGTTACCCCCACCCCCCACCCCCCCACACACCCCCAACTCCCAACTCCCAGCCTCCACCAAAACAGAAAAGACAAAATGATGTGTCTGTGTGCATGTGCCTTTGGGGGTTTGTGTGATGTCATTATATGCCTTACGGTGTTAGCATTTGTGTGTGTGTGTGTGTGTGTGTGTGTGTGTGTGTGTGTGTGTGTGTGTGTGTGTGTGTGTGTGTGTGTGTGTGTGTGTGTGTGGTTTGTAATGAGCACTGCAGCCTTGCACTTCTTTGGCCTTCTTCTCTGCCTCCTTCCACTGTGGAGCCACTGTAGCCACCCTTTTGTGAGAAACTTTTTTTTTTTTTTTTTTTTCCTTGGTGGAAAAAGAAAATCAGCCGAATACATTACCTCATGAAAGGTTAGCCTGGGGATGTGCTCGAACTTCAAACAGAGACACACTCCAGTCGGGGAACAAATTGTTTTTGTTTTTTTTTGTTTTCTTGTTTCTCATCTTCACCCTCCCTCCACACACACACACACACACACACACACACACACACACACACACACACACACACACACAAACTACCCTCCCCTCACCAAAAAAAAGTGTTCTGCATCAAAGCCAAAAAACAATCTAACGAACACCAGAGGAAATGATGTAAAGTCAGGTTAAAGCTATTTCCAAAAGGCTCTGAATGGCCCCATCCACTCTTGATCCATTCCCTGTAAGAGTCTTGCTTGCCACTGACAGACACTCATCTCAACATCTCTGAAATGCTGCATACTGCTATACCACATGCAGCTTATTACAACTTTTAGGGCCGTGAGAATGTCATTTGTACCTCATTTGTGTGTCATTTGTGTGTGGTTTTTAATGTGTATTTGACTACATTACGTTCTTCTTTTAAAGGAATAGTTCACCTCTTTATGAAAATTGGTTATTTACCCCCTTACCTGGTGTTACATATGTGGGTAAGTGCATGCATTGTCCTAGTCTGGCAACCCCAATTTTACCTTTAGCTTAGCATAGGCACTGGAAAGTAAAGTTGCCAAAGAGTTGCTATCTGGCAACATTACATTCCAGCTCCTATGCTAAGCTAAAGCTAAAAAAAAAATGGGGAAAATTGGGGATGCCATACTAGGAAAACACAAGCACTTAGACCAAAATGCTATTTTCATAAAGAGGTGAACTATTCCTTTAAGTTTAATGAAACAAAGGCTCTGTTGTGTACATTTCAAGCTTGAGAAGCCAGACTATCACATAAAATGTGTAGTCTGACCAAGAGGGATAGACCCTTGGGTAAGATGGCTACAGCCATTCAGAGCAACTACCAAGCCGATTCAAACAACGCCTAAACCCGCACAATGACTTGCTTTCCAGAAAGAACATTGTGGTTGGCTAATTACCACGATGTCTGAATACAACCTAGAGCATTGTGATTGGATAGACAACTCATACACCGCGGATGTCTGAGTACAACCTATGGCTCATAGCTACATGTAGACATACTTGCTAAGCAAATTCAATATGCTATCACTAGAGTATGTCTAGAGTTCTAGATTAGTAAATTTCCACTATATTTAGGACAAATGCACATACATTTCCTCAGCTGCATGTACCGGAATAAACATGAACTTACAATGACCTGTCCCAGTCATATACAGCATGCACTGTAGTACCACAGTATTGTCCGCCTTTTCAGAAACAGCCACTACTTGGCTTTGCTTGAACTGAAGTCCATTATGGATGCATTCTCTGGCACGCACCAGGATGGCAGGAAAGGGTAATGATTCCGCGTAGGACAAGATTGTTTTTGTTTAATTTGGGAAATTGCTGTCGGGTGTTCAGAGTTTCTTCTGAAAAGAAGAGATGGCAATCACCTTTCTTTTACTCATATCCATCACCTACCAAACACACACACACACACACACACACACACACACACACACACACACACACACACACACACACACTCTGTCTGACCTCCAATCCGGGAAGTGTCGTCACACCAAATGCCCCTGCTAATTCGGGTATCTAGCAGTGCATTGGCAAAGATCAAGAGGCTCATGAAAGCAGCTTGACTAGAAATCATAACAAGCTGCAGTAGGTGTCTGGCTTTAATCCCACTCCTGATACCAGCTTGAACATCAGGCGAAACTCCACCCTATCCAATACACACACACACACACACACACACACACACACATTAACACATACACACACACACACATTAACACATACACACACACACAAACACACAGACACAAACACATTTCATGCGTACACACAGATATACACACTCAAATGCACACACACACATTCACATAAATACACACAGACACACACACACACAATTCATGCATACACACACAGATATACACACTCAAATGCACACACACACACACACACACACACCTCACAAGCGCGATCAGAGGCAGAGACGGTGACGGCTGGCAGTGGCTTTTAAAGACTTCGCCGCCCCTCAGGTTATTTGATAGATCCTCTCGCCCCGGCTTTGATCAGAGCCAACATTATGGCAGACGTGACAGTTTGTCTTCCTTCTATGCGCGCGCACACACACACACACACACACACACACACACACACACACACACACACACACACACACACGTATCAAGAAAAGCCCATTTGTGTCAGACGGCAATCTCCAGTGCGCTGACACGTTTGGCGCACTCTTAAAAGAAGATGTCAGGGTCAATAGAGAGACTGCTTTTGGCACTGAGAAACCCCTGTCTGTTTTTTGTTTTTTTTTGCCCTGTAACCTCCCCCACACCTTCCTTCTGTGACTGACGCAGGGTGAAAAGTGGGCATGGATGAAGGGAGGGATATTGTCAAATACATTAGACACGTAGGCTGGGGTGACATTATGGTGGTTATTTTGTTGCTGAACTGTTGAGTCTGGGCTGTGTTTGTGGGTGGGTGTGTTTGTGTGCGTGTGTGTGTGTGTTTGTGGATAACTTAACTGGAAAAAAACATAATATCAACAACTCTAAGTAGGGCCTGATGATTTCCGTGATACAGGAAACAAGGAAAATCACAGAAAATGTCATTTTACCACAGATGCGATCAGGGAATACTTGCAAATTGCTTGTCAGAAAAAAAATATAGCCTACTGGTAGAAACATCAATTGTGTAAGTGCACATCTGCGCAAGACAAAGTGAAACTGCTGTCAGTTGCATTGGTATTGTTGAAGAAATAACAATAGCATATTTAAACTTGAAAAGCGCTCAGAGAGCACAGACCTCCGCCAAGGCAATTTGGTCACAGACACAATATAGATTCCAGATCATGTTCTGGGTCACCAATCGCCACCAAAATCGAATCACTTCTTGCTTGTCCCAATATACACATTGTCTGAAAATTTCATCCAAATCTGTGCAGTACTTTTCGATTTATCCTGCTGACAAACAGACAGACAGACAAACCAACGCGAATGAAAACATAACCTCCTTGGCAGAGGTAACAATGTTTAAAACATCATAATGGATTCCTTTACATGGAAACTGAATTAAAACATGTAAGTGGCGTGGTACATACTTTCATTGAAAACCTTTTTGTGAAATTAATTATTCAAAACTTTAATTAAGTACTTTTCTAATCGTATTATATGTACGCCTACACTACAGAAGCAGCCACTTTGATGCTGCTTATAATTTCATATCTTTATAGATTGATAGGCTCGTCTATATCTCCTAGGCTGAGAAAGGCCAAGGTGCAAGCATGTGTGAATGTAGGAAAGCTTGTATTGTGGGCCCTCTGACTCAAGTAACATTGGACACGACAGAGCCAAAGAAGTTTGGCCAAAAAAAGATCAAAATCGGAAAGGGAAAAAAAATATATTGGGGGGATTGGGGAAAAATAAAACTGCGTTCATAGGGTCTTGGAGGTGAAATCAAGTACTTCCAGTCTATGCTGCTATGATCCCCCAAATCACAGGTGTACCTTGAAATCCTTTAGCAATCCTTGAGCAATAGCACATTCAGGGCTTTTACAGTTCAGTCCCTCTCTAATCCATTATAACATATTATGTTAGATTGTCTATCTCATTGAGGGAAGCTTGTTTGTCCTTATTTATTTATGAGTGTTGAAATGAGTGTGTTTAAACAAAAGCAGAGGTAGCAAAGCCATGCTAGTCAGATTATGTGGGAGAGTATACATATAATCAGTGAGGAGAGGCAACCTCATTCACATGAATGGAGAACTCAGAGTGGAACCCGTAGGCGTCGCTGGGCAAATGGCATTCTCCAAAGATAAAAAAGCTGAAAAAAAAGAAAGAAACGTATGGAAGCTACACACACACACACACACACACACACACACACACCCTTCTCCGCACCGGTGTTGAGATGCTCCTCTCAGGTGACTTCATAAATAGGTAATGAGTCGCCGCTGCCGACTCTGTGCCGGTGGCATATTGTATTCTGCCTGATTTGCTCCACGAGCACGGACCGCATTTGATCCGCGCCTCGCCCAGAGTGCCTTGCACCTCGCCGCGCAACGTGAAGGTCAGCTCTCACTCGTCACCTCAAACCTCCACCACCACCACCACTCCACACACACACACACACACACACACACTCTCTCTCTCTCTCTCTCTCTCTCTCTCTCTCTCTCTCTCTCTCTCTCTCTCTCTCTCTCACTCTACACACACACACACACACACACACACACACACACACCCCATCCTGCTCCTCCACCTGCACCTGTACCCGCCTGCCTGTCTTGTGTGCCTCCCCAGCAAATGTCAGCTGTGTTTTAATGACCAGGTCCCGACAAGACACAATAAAAAT
>JAODXP020000032.1:260000-277500 GCA_027497455.2 Sardinella longiceps
CATTTCCCTGCTCCGTGTTTTAATTGCCAAACACCGTGTGAGTGTGTTCACACTTAGTTAACACTGTGTCCTCCTGGAGCCTCTACAAGTGTATTTCATTTTCATTGCGTGGGCTTGGGTGTATTTGTGAAGTGATGTGGGAGAGCAAAGGTTGGCTTGCATCTCATCACACACTTCCTCTCTCTCCTCCTTCTTTTAGCAGCTTTATGCTAAATAAAGACACAGCGAAATGAGATTATTGTAGCAATCCCAGTTTGAATGGGCGTCTGTTAGATGAAGATTAGGAACTTGTCATATTAACTGGGATTTTGCCTCTCGGGTAGTTTTTTTTTTCATTCATTCATTCATTCATTCATTCATACATTCTTTCTTTCTTTCTTTCTTTCTTTCTTTCTTTCTTTCTTTTTCTGTCTTTCTATTCACCTCTCTTTGTTTTCCTCTCTACCCCTCCCTCTCTCTCTCTCTCTCTCTCTCTCTCTCTCTCTCTCTGACATGACAAGGTTACTTGTGTTGCCAAGTAGTCAATAAATAGAACAATAACATTAGTGTAATTCTTAAAAATGAAATAACATACTGTACTGTATGTTATTGTATAAGTGTTGTATAAGTGTGTACACATATCTGTGTGGGTACTGGGTATGGTGTAATTTGGTGTGTTTGCTTTTGGGTTTCTCTCTCTCTCTCTCTCTCTCTCTCTCTCTCTCTCTCTCTCTCTCTCTCTCTCTCTCTCTCTCTCTCTCTCTCTCTCTCTTTAGTTTTAAATGATGGTTCAGTGTTTAGGCTAAATTGCGGCCAGCAGAGCAGGCGCTTGCGTGTGGGTTATGTAACTCTCTCCCTTCGTCACCGTGGTAATTACTGCCTTTCGGGGGGTGGGGTGGGGGGTTGTGCTGGCGCCTGTCTTCCGAAGGGCGCCGTGCAGCAGTGTGTTGATGGACGCAGCCGTTTCCATAGCGCCCAGCCGGAGTGGCCGAACGGGCGAGTGAACGCGTGTGGAGGGGTTGCATAGGCAGGTACAGGAGGGCCGCACACAGCTCCCCCTTAATTGGCATACATGGGCAGCCACAACCCGGCTACTCCTCTGGACTAATTGAGCTCTCGCTCTCTCACTCTCTCTTTAACATTCCTCCTGTCGCTCCTCTCTTCCATCTCTCTTCCTTCCTTCCCTCCACTTCTCCCCTCCTCGCTCTCTCTTCCTCTTGTTCCTGTCACCCTTTCTCTCTTCTTACATCTGTTTCTACCTTCACTCTTTGTGCATCTCTCTTTCTCTCTCTCTCTTCTCTCTCTCCCTCTCTCTCTCTCTCTCTCTCTCTCTCTCTCTCTGCCTCCCTCCCTCCCTCTCTCTCTCTCTCTCTCTCTCCCTCCCTCTCTCTCTCTCTTCTCTCTCTCTCTGTCCCTCCCCCCCCATTTTCTCTCTCACTCTCTTGGAAAAGAAAAAGCGAGGGCTCTCCATCTCTCGACACTTAATGGCTCCAGCTAATTAAGCCAGAACGAGTGGCACGAGTGGATTGTGCCGCAGGAAAAGGCCAAACGGCGCTGCGCTGACACGCGCCACGTGGACGCCTCGGCCGCCTCTGCCGCCTTGCTTCTCCGCTGGGGGAAAAAAAAAGAGAGCCCAACTAGAATGATTAGAGAGATTCATGAGACACTTGTGGACACGTGGCCTGGTGTTGTGAAGGTTATGACAACATTCGAAGTTGCACATAAACATCCACAGAATGCAAGAATAAGAATGAGTGCACTGTGACTTTTGTTTACCTCTCTTTTCACCCTCCAGATTCATATTCAGAGTGTTACAATGACATGACGAGGGTGCTTGTATTGCCAAAGTAGTGAATAAATAAGATGGAAAAGAAAAAAAGAAGAAAATAATAATTAAAAAAAGAGCCCAGCTAGAATGATTAGACTTAGACTGATTCATGCGACCCATGGCCTGGTTATGGGTTAAGGTTATGACATCATTCAGAGGTGCAAATAAACATCCACAGAATGCAGTGATGCAGAATAGGACTAAGAATGAGTGAACTGCGTCTTTCATACATCTCTTCTTTTAAAAATATCACTCTGTCTATCTATCTATTAGTCTATCTGTGAAACTCCTATTATGTCTTATTATGTCTTTAAATTACTCTGTCCAGAATGTTTCCATCCATCTATTCATTAAAGGACTGTTCTTTGGGGCTGCTGAGTCCTGTCTATAGGTATAAGAATGACAACATTTGGTACAATGTATGCCAAACTGGTCGCTCGTGCTAACTAACAGAGGGCAAAGCAAAATAAAACTTTATCGTCATCTATCCTGTACCAAATTGTCTTGTTCTCATACTTACCCTCCAGTCAGACTAGCTACAAATCCAAGCGACTCAGGTCGCTGAGGAGGCGTGACTCAGGGCTGTGATTCGTTGGTAGCAGGTTGCTAACTTAGGTACTTGGTAGAAAATCGTACATCAACACACAGGTATTTTTTGTGTATGAAACTAATATTTTCCGATGTCGTTAGTAACACTGATACCTCGATTTCCAAAATATGAAGTCAACTTTTTAGTTTGTGGCCAAGTTTGAGATCGTTGTCGTTAGCGCCGCCATCTTGTAAGCGGGAGACCGTTTCGTTCAGAGTACCTCGGCTTCACTCGCATTGGCTGTCGCCGAGTCGCATCGCTCCTCATTTGCATATAATAGCCCTGAAGTCTATTCTGGGCCCGCCCACCGGGCGACTTATCGCTGGTCGCTTGCTCTCATTGACAATGAATGGAAACCGGTCGCGTAGCTCAAGTCGCTAGTCGCTAGTCTGACTGGGGGGTTACAGTACCTACTGCCCTCTGGAACATTAAACAACATTGGCAATTCACACCAGATAATCCTTTTAAACTATTTGTCTATCTAACAGCAACAGTGTTTCTTCACCCACCCATCCATCCTTCTGTTTGTCAGTCAGTTTGTCTTTGTCTCTCTGTCTGTTTGTCTGTCTGTATAGTTGCTTACTGTATCCGCCTGTATATTTGCCCAGTTATCAATCTGCCTATTTGCCTAACTGTGTTCACTTGGCCGTATTTATGTAACTGTCCTTCTCTACCTCTTCTCTTCACTCCCTCTCTCTCTACCTCTCTGGTTTCCTCTCTCCATCTCTTCCTCTCTCACCCTCTCTAACAATTGCTTTTCACTGATCGGGATGTACTCAAGCTGTCTACAGCTCAATCTATCTTTATCCCTTTTGTGGTCTCTCTCTCTCCCCACCCGCCCTCCCTCTCTCTCTCTCTCCACCTCTCTCTCTCTCTCTCTCTCTCTCTCTCTCTCTCTCTCTCTCTCTCTCCCCCTCTCTCTCTCTCTCTCTCTCTCTCTCTCTCTCAGCAAGCGCAAGCCGCGGTTGTTTTCAGGCTCATTGCTCACTCTTATGTTCAATGCTCGGGTTACTGAGACTCCGCAAGGCCTGTCTCACCTGAAACCACACACACACACACACACACACACACACACACACACACACACACACACACACACACACACACACACACGTCTCTCTCCAACTCCTTCCCCAGGGTCTCATTGAAAAGGTCCAAGGCCAGGATAGGCAAGGGAAACCATGCCACAGCAACCACATACTGAATAGCAACACTCAAATGTGTGTGTGTGTGTGCATATGTGCGTGTGTGTGTTCTGGAGAGTGGGGGGGGGGGGGGGGAGCTGGGTGTAGTTGGGCCAGGTGTGTGTGTGTGTGTGTGTGCGTGTGCGTGTGTGTTCAGATAGATATTGAGGAGCATATTCATCCAAACTCCTCTCCTTGTTTGAGAGGCAGTCGGGGAAACGGTGGATCACCTCAGCGTTCCAGGGCTACAGTAGGTGGACAAGAAACGGAAATGACACGGCCTCTGCATCTTCACTGAGCTGCTCTTAGGAGCGAAGGGCATTCAGAGAGTACACAGAGAGAGAGAGGAGCTGTGTGCTTATTTTTACACCTACTTTGTATCTTTTGTCCTGGTTTCAGCAAAGGCAGGAGTGAGTTTATGTGTGTGTGTGTCTATGTGTCTGTGTGTGTGTGTGTGTGTGTGTGTGTGTGTGTGTGTGTGTGTGTGTGTGTGTGTGTGTGTGTGTGTGTGTGTGTGTGTGTGTGTGTGTGTGTGTGTCTGCATTTGTCTGTGTGTTCATGTAAGTATGTTGTGTGTGTGTGTGTGTGTGTGTGTGTGTGTGTGTGTGTGTGTGCGTGCGTGCGTAAGTGCGTGCGTGCGTGCGTGCGTAAGTGTGTGCGTGAGTAAGTGTGTGTGTTTGCCTGAAGGGAAAGGAGGGGGCTCTGAGTGTTGCTGAAGAGCACGTAAAGCTTTTTCACAGAAGGTTCCTGTTACGAGACTCTCTCCCAGGGGCCTGTTGGCGCTTTGCCCCCAGACCCCCCCACCCCCCTACCCCAACCCCAACCCCACTCACCCTCACCCCCCACCCCGTCCTCCATCTGTGGCGGAGGCTGTTTCAGGGGGTGGCGGTGGGGGGGTTCCTTAATCATTTTTCCAGACTGGATGAAAAAGGTGAGTAGGAAAAGACAGAGAGAGAGAGAGAGAGAGGAGAGAGGGAGAGAAGAGAGAGGGATGAAGAGAGAGAGTGAGGGAAGAAAAGGGGGAAATGATAGCAGCAGCACCATGGTCCTCTGGATTGGTCATTGAGCTTTGTTTGTTTGATGGACTGCTAGGAAGCCTTATCTCCTGTACAGGGCCCCCTTGGCAGTTTATCGCCTTGGTGACGTGTGCGTGTGTGTGTGTGTGTGTGTGTGTGTGTGTGTGTGTGTGTGTGTGTGTGTGTGTGTGTGTGTGTTTGCGTGTGTGCCTGCGTGCGTGTGTGTGTGTATGTGTGTGTGTGTGTGTGCGCACACGCAGTGTGGAAGTTTTGCTGAATTTTTGCTTGTGTGTTTGTGTGTGGGGTGTGTGTGGGGGTGTGTGTTTGTCAGACAGAGAGACTTTGTGCCTATGCACTTATCTCAAGAGTCGCTATCTTCAGTGAGTGTCGATGTGTGGGTGATGACAAAGTCACTAGATTCTCCAGAAAGGGGTGAGCAAATAGTTATGTAGCTTTCTCTGAAATGAGGAAAGTCATGCCCACACACACACACACACACACACACACACACACACACACACACACACACACACACACACACACACACACACACAGACACAGACACAGACAGGCCCTGCGTCAAATTTTCACTTCCCTTTTTCTGGTCTCCCTGCCTCACCCTGGATGACATAAGATACTGTGGTGCTGTACCCTGTCTCAAACACACACACACACACACACACACACACACACACACACACACACACACACACACACACACACACACTCACCTATAGTGACTAGGTGAAGGGGTGTGTGTGCACTCTCTGTTGTGTGAGTTTCTCTGACATCACTCGGGACATAAACCTGTCTAAGTTAGTGAGTTAGTGTGTCTCTGTGTGTGTATGAGTACATACAGTATACGTGCACCTACGTGTGTGTGCGTGTGTGTGTGTGTGTGTGTGTGTGTGTGTATCTTGTCCTGTGTCCTTACATAACCCCCTTGCCCACCCATGAAGAGCGCCTCAGACTATGTTTTGTATTTTGTCTCACTCTGTATACAATTTCTGTAATGGCGTAATTGATTGTAATGGAATTATTATGCTCTATTACACCCGGGCTCTATTCATCCAGCAACACACAAACAGAAACTAAGTCAAAAATAATGGGAGAGTCGGGGGTCCGCTTGCACATAGCAGTTAGCCCAGCTGTAGTTCAAACCCCAGCGTATAAGGATCCATATTATCTCTTTGTTTCTCTCTCTTTCTGTTTCTCTTTCTTTCTCTCTCTCTCTCTCTCTCTCTCTCTCTCTCTCTCTCTCTCTCTCTCTCTCTCTCTCTCTCTCTCTCTCTCTCTCTTTTCTCTCCTCCCTCCCTCCCTCCCACGCACACACCTTTGACAGCCTCCTGTCATTGCCTGTGGAGTCTGTTGTGGAGGTCTGGTGAGGTGCTGATGGCGTGGGAGTGGATTGAAACCCGCCCCTGGCCCAGGGCCCAGGGCCCGAACTCGCCCTCCTCCACTCCCAACCCCACCGCTGCCAGCGGGTGTCCCCAGGCTTGCTGCTTCTCTCCGGGGCACTGTCGGCCTCTCCTCCCCTCTCCATCCCCTCCCCTCCCCTCCGGTGGGAACCAAACCCTAGGGGCCCTAACCACTGTAATCGAGCCTCCAGTGGGCCGGCTCGGCTCGGGGACTTGGACGCCGGCAGACCCAAGCGTTTTCAAGTGTGTTTTTTTTTTTTTTTTTTTTAAATTGGCAGGCTAGAATAGAGGTTGTCTCTCCGCCGTGTTGTGGAGGGGGAGCGTAAAAGCTCAAAACTCTGTCGAGAACCTTAACAACCACAGAGACACGGCGACGGCGAGAGACAAGACGAAAGAGATGGGGGTCAGAGAGAGAGAGAGAGAGAGAGAGAGAGAGAGGGAGAAGAGGATTGGAAGAGAAGACATGAACAGAGAGAAGCGATGAACAGAGAGAATGGACTCTGATGATGAAGAGGGAGGATCAGACCAGGAGAGAAAACTGACGCACAAGAAGGAGAGAGAGAGAGAAAGGTGGAGAGCAAGAGAGGGAGAGAGAGAGAGAGAGAGAGAGAGAGAGAGAGAGAGAGTGGCATGCAGACGGAGAGGTGAAGAGAGAGGAAGAAAGGGATGAGTGAATTCATGTGTAGAGAGTAAGGGAGAAAGAGAGAGAGTAGGAGAGAGAGAGAGAGAGAGAGGATGGCCATCAGTCTTGGCCGCCTGTGAAGGGGGGATCATTACGGGTGTAAGGGGAGATATTACACATGGAGTGGATCAATAGCACACAGGCACAGCAGGGGCCTGGCCCCAGTCTACCGCTGCCACAGTGTGGGGGCAGTGCTGTGCTGTGCAGGGCTGTGTTAGTGTGGTGTAGTGTAGTGTAGTGTAGCACATCTCCAAATTAATAGGATGGGTTTGGGGGAGCACTGGGGGGGTGTTGAACTCCTTCGGGACGGTTTAACACAAGCAGCGTTGTTCGGCTGACACTCTGCCCGCAGATTCTCTCTCTCTCTCTCTCTCTCTCTCTCTCTCTCTCTCTCTCTCTCTCTCTCTCTCTCTCTCTCTCTCTCTCTCTCTCTCTCTCTCACTCCTCACTCACTCACTCACACATATATACACACACACACGGCCTGCTGGAAACTCTGACAACAGTAGCTTTTCCCCTCTCTCTAACACATAGGCATGCACGCACACACACACACACACACACACACACACACACACATAAGCAAGCGCACGTCACTTGTGTGTTTGGTTCTTATCTAAAGTTTTTGGCACCATCACAGTCTTTTGTTAAGCAGAGATAACTGCATGACTTTATAGGCCCTTATAGTCACTATTTCAAACCCATCGCTGTGCTGTCCTGTCCTGTCCCTTCTCTTGCAAAAACACCCACCATCAGCACTGGTGAGGAAAGCAGGCAGGGGTCAAAAGAAGTTTTCTGTTTTCTGTCCCATTCTGAGTAATGCAGATGATTCACTAATGATGTTCCAGCTCTAATTAAGTTGAAGGTAATTCTCCCAACTCCACAAACACACACGCACACCCACACACACACACACACACACACACACACACACACAGACACTCATGGATAGACACACACACACACACACGTACACACAGAGCGAGAGACACAAGTAGGCCACGTCTCGATTACCAGCCGATCAAAGCTGCTGGACTGGACCCAGGCATCTCTGAAGAAGCCAGTCATACTTCAAGCCCGGGTCCAGCGGCACAAACAAACAGGGGAAAATGAAGTTGTTCTTCGACAGCTCCCCACCACACCCTGTCCCACCACACTCTGTGAGCGAGTTCAGACCGAGCACGGGGCCAACAAAACGAGGAGGTTAATGGCATCGGTTTCAATCAGGCGGAACGTCAAGCATGTTCCTGAGTCGAAATCAAATCAGAATCGGTCGGCAGAGGACGTTTTGTTTTTTTACAGCGCCGCAGAAAACGCTGGCAAGAGTCCCGCTCTGCGTCTTAAAGTTTTGCCCATTAGGAAAAACAGAACGCTCAGAATGCGCCCTCTGCCAGCCTCCATGTTTAGGAGGCAATCTGGAATATGTTTTGAAAACCACACCGACTTGGAGCTGCCCGGCCGGTCCCACATGAATTGAATGAATTAGCGTTTTCTTGACCTACA
Source organism: Sardinella longiceps (assembly GCA_027497455.2). Classification (NCBI taxonomy): domain Eukaryota; kingdom Metazoa; phylum Chordata; class Actinopteri; order Clupeiformes; family Clupeidae; genus Sardinella; species Sardinella longiceps. The sequence goes on from JAODXP020000032.1 coordinate 268,200, forward strand.
TTATTGTGGGCTTTTTTGATTGCATCATGCCAAGTATTTTTTTCCCCCTCTCCTTTTCTCACTCTCTCTCAGCTCTCTCTCTCTCTCTCTCTCTCTCTCTCTCTCTCTCTCTCTCTCTCTCTCTCTCTCTCTCTCAGTCTCAGTGTTCCAAACCCTACAAGGAAAAAAAAAAAGAAATGAAAAAGCCTCTCGGTTATTTTCCCTCCCGACAGAACTTGACACATGTTGCTTGTGTGCGAGCCTGTGAAATGGCTGGCTTTACTAAAGATTCAGTCAGTCCCATCTCCTTACTCCCCATCCCTCCCTCTCTCCCTCCCTCCCTCCCTCTCTCTCTCTCTCTCACTCTCCTGCTGTCTTTCGTACTGGCGCAACCCCATGCCACATCAACAGATAGCGGCGTTGGACATTGTCTCCAACTTTTTTTCTTTTTTTTTTTTTTTTCCTTTTCCTGATCCTATTTTTTGTCAAGTTTGTCCGGGCCAATTCATTAAAGCTAGGGCTTTCATCTTGGCCGCACAAATGGCTTGGATTGTTTTTAAAAGCCTTCGCTCTTCCGTTTTTCCCCGTTTGATGCTCGCGAACCCCAACAGACCCGGCCTTTGTTTCTCATTATGGGGTACTCTAAGAAGAGCAAGCCAAATGTTGATACGTTTTTCGAAGAAGCAGGGGAGAGGGGTGTGTGTGTGTTTGAGTGTGTCTGTGTCTGTGTGTGTTGGGTTGCGGGTGTGGGGGGGCGGAGAAGGATTGTATGGAGAGAAGCTCTGTTGTTATCCTTTAAGAAGGAACAGAATTTGGGATATCGAGACACAAGGGATTGTTCTGTTTTGTTTTGTTTTTCACCAATTTGGACACAATAGCTCATCTCCCTGCACCACATGAACATGTACCAAGTCACCAGACATGCCTAAGACGTGAGGAATTAAATGTCTCTCCATAAAGGATCCCTTTTTTTTTTTTTTTTTTTTTTTTTCCCCAAAGCACTTCATAATAACCATCCTATATAAATGGCTATTAAATAGCTTATTAACATCAATAAATAGTTATTGAACTATTAATAGACAACAGCTAACAGTTAGGTAACGGTAATTAACAGAAATTTTACAGCATAGTTAATCAGTTAGTAAGTTAAAACCACTAACTTTCTAATTTGTTTCTTAGTGATGTTAATAAGCTATTTAATAGCCATTTATAGACTGTTATTATAACTTTATTATTCAAGTTTAATTTCGTCCAAATGAACTCTTCCCCAGCCATTTACATATGTTCATGAAACTCACTCACATGAAGGACACACACACACACACACACACACACACACACACACACACACACACACACACACACACACACCTTTCTAAACATTGGTCCCGTTGAGTTGATTCTGACACGCAACATCTGGATGTACTTTCCCAGGTGTTCGGTATTGACTGTGCCATGATTGAGTTTGATGGAGTTTATACAGGTTGCCACTGACTCTCTGTGTTGGATGTTTTTCTACCTTTTTTTCCTTTTCCTTCTCAATACTATGTCTTTCTTTCTTTCTTTCTTTCTTTCTGTTTCACTCTCTTTTTTTTATATTTTTTGGCTGTTTTAGAAACGCCATACTACCTACATACTACATACATGACTAGTGATCTTGACTAAGATGCAGTTCTTTTCTGGTAGTATTAGTATGAAAACTGTCTATACAGTATAATGGCATCTCTGAAGCAGCCTATGTATGTTTTTGAAGGCTTGCCTGTAGTGAATTGTTTTGATGATACTGGTGCCTTTCACTTTGCTATCTGCGGTGTCTCCTGTGTTCCTGCGCTAAAACCACACCAAACTGAGTTGTGGCGTTCTACCGACAAACAAGGTTACATCCTGTTCCGCTTGTGCTACACACAAGTCCACATCCTGTCAGGGATTTGTTTGTTTGTGTGCGTGTGTGTGTGTGTGTGCGTGTGTGTGTGTGTGTGTGTGTGTGTGTGTGTGTGTGTGTGTGTGTGTGTGTGTGTGTGTGTGTCTAGGCTTGGCTCTCTGTAAAGTAGCTCTTAACCTTCAAGCCACCTCTGAAACACAGGAGCTGGAGACCCAATGAGGCCTGGGCAAAGACTACTCTCTCCTGGACCCGCTCAGTGAGATGAATTGTGACTGGAGAAGTGTGTGTGTGTGTGTGTGTGTGTGTGTGTGTGTGTGTGTGTGTGTGTGTGTGTGTGTGTGTGTGTGGGGAGGACGTGGGGTGCTAAAGAGGATGGAAGCGTGGTGTGTGGCGGTGGGGGCAGTCATTACTGTCACTCTGTAATGGAAGAGGCACTTGGGCCGCCGTGTTAGCGGGGCGAGACCGCGCAACTGACCTGATGGCTCCGGGGGTGAACCCAAGCGGTTGCCGCGCAACGCTGTTTGTTTTTTGTTGCTCGGTTGTCACGGCACAAGCCGCAGGCAGGCCCGGCTGCAGGCAGGAAGGCTGTGGCCAGTGTTCCTCGGGCTCTCGCTCGTGTTTTGATAAAGGAGGACAACCCCCTCTCCTCCTCCTCTCTTTCTCTCTTTAAGTGGCTGTAAAAGATGTGAGCTGGCATTTAGGTGGAAGAAAAACCCTCACTAATGGCTAATGAAGATGAAATTGCGTCCGTGCCGTGTGGGTGGGGGGGAGACAGAGAGGTTTGCTATTGAGGAACCACGCTTGAGTGTGTCCTCCTACTGTCTGTGTTCACTTAACGTCGTACCTCATCAGGCATAATTGCCAGTCTGGGTACCGTGTTATGACACATAGAGTCATGCGCTTATGTGAAGGGTTTTTTTTTTCTTCTTCTTCTTCTTATTTTTTGCTTTGCCAAATACAAGCGCTGAGCATAACAGCGCATAATACTGAGAGCACAGCTTCTTCAACAAAGCCCGACAACCAGACGTACAATTTCATTAAACTTCTGTATTATGTTTACCTGAGTGAATATTTAGTCTGCTGGATTTTTTGTTTTCCTTTTTGTTGAGTGCTTGTTATTGTTATTGCAGCGTTGTTGTTGTTGTTGTTGTTGTTGTTGATTTTGCTGCTGCTGCTATTTCTTATTCAAGAGAGGCACTCTACAAATGAGACTGCCATTGGAGTGCTCACTGTCAGTTTAATGTCCCCATCACAATAAACCATCTGACTGACTGACTGACTGACCGACTCGCCTTGGCAAAAGCCCCTCTGGTGAAACCGTATCCAGCCGAGTCTTTATTGGCTTCAAGACCTGCACATATTTTTCTCCACCTTTTCACCCTGGGTCTAGCCCTGTACTTAACAATCATTTAATATTGATGGTATGTAATAAGCACCTGCTTCTGAATCTGGCAGGCCAGCTCTTTGACGTGACGGATCGTTTCCTGCCCTATGTAATAAGCGAAGCATTCCCTATTCTTGTCTCGGTCTTTTTCAGTCCGACACCACGCTGTTCAGTATAGCCTTATGCTGAGTGAAGAATTAGAGCCACGGGGACAGGGAAAGGGGAAAAAAAATAGTTGCTACCTGTAGCATTAATGTACCTCTTATGTGCAAATGAAATTAAATTAAACATTTTTTTCCCTACTCTTGACGTTTAATTACGCTAATTGAATTAATCAGGTAATGATGCTTGACCTCAAATTAACAGTGACAGGTTGTATGGTTTTATTCGTTACTGAAACTCCACAACGAGACAAAATGAGATGAAAGGGATTTTTTTTATATATTTATTTTTTTTACCCTAGCCATTTATGTCTGTTATTTATTTGAGCTCTTGAAAGGCTCCCCTTTTCAGTGAAGTCATCTGTTCCACAAATCCAGAACAAATGTGAGAAGAAGAACAAGAAGAAGAAAGAAGAGGAGGAGGAGGAGGAGGAGAAGAGATGGAAGGTTGGGAAAAGAGGGAAAGGAGAAAAGAAGAAGAAAAAAAAAAGATTTCGTATTCTCGTCACGTCTAGGATGGGAAAGTAGCGCGGAGTGAATCGGTTTACTCCTCACATTCCACCGTAAACACACTCCAGCACCCCCAGACACACACACACACACACACACACAGTCCAGCACCCCCCCCCCCCACACACACACACACCACTCACACTCACACTCACACACACACACACACACACACACACACACACACACACACACACACACACACACACACACACACACACACCATCATGAAAGGCCTCCAAAAAAGGGGAAATAAACACAGCCTTCGTTGTAAATAACTTGTCAGGGCCAAACTCCTCAGCATTAACCCCTCTCTCCACCACCAAACCCCTTCCAGCCTCTGCTGCCACATACCCCTCGCCCCTCTCCCAGCCCTCCAACCCCCTCCCAGCCCCCAATGTCAAACACAATTCAATTTCTGCTTCAACATCAGCCTGGGCTAACGCAGTCAAGCAAATGCCTATTTTTCCCCTGAAACGGCCTAGGGGACTTTTTCTTTATTTCGTTCTTTTTTTTTCTACACCCCTTCCCTTTTCTAGTTATCAACTTTTATTAACCTTAGCTCTCGTTTTCTCTCTCCCTCTCTCTCTCCCTCCGCCCCCCCACCCCTCTCTCTCTCTCTCTCTCTCGCTCTCTCTCTCTCTCTCTCTCTCTCTCTCTCTCTCTCTCTCTCTCTCTCTCTCTCTTTTTTTCTCTCTCTCTCTCTCTCTCTCTCTCTCTCTCTCTCTCTCTCTCTCTCTCTCTCTCTCTCTCTCCCTCCCTCAGAGCTCTACCACCCCCACCCCCACCCCCTTTCCCCGTGTGATGGGATTTCTACCCCACACCCAGTGTCATATGTTCAGGTCCTCATTACACACCAGTGGCTGTGTACCAATCTCATCTCCGCCGTCCTCCATCCTAGCCACTAGCCCAGTGGGGACTGGTGGGAGTGGTGTGTGTGTGTGTGTGTGTGTGTGTGTGTGTGTGTGTGTGTGTGTGTGTGTGTGTGTGTGTGTGTGTCGATTACCTGCAGCTCACAGCCATTCCTTCGCTGAATTATCAATTATGGCTCAGCTTGTGGGACCAAAGAGGTCTCACCTGAAAATCCCTCACAAAAAAAAATCCTCTTTTTTTTGGGCAAATATACACTTGCTAATCCTTTTTTTTTTTTGCTTTTCTTTCTTTTTTTATTTCTTTCTTTCTTTCTTTCCTCCTTTCTTTTTGAAGTAGTGATCTCTTAAAATTACACTCAAAACCTGTTGGCACTCAGCCCCTGCTGCGTTAATCAAAGTTGAGTTGAGTATGTAATTTGTTAATTTGAGTGTGTGATGTATAACACAAAATAAAAGGGGATCGGTAGAATGAATCTATAGAGTGCCAAGGCAGGGAAGACTGTTTGTTTGTTTTTGTTGGCCCGTCATGTGGGTCCTATTCTTTCTGTGTGTGTGTGTGTGTGTGTGTGTGTGTGTGTGTGTGTGTGTGTGTGTGTGTGTGTGTGTGTGTGTGTCCACAGTGAGTGGAAATTCCCATGAGCTCTTTTTGAGAGGCTAAAGGGGCGGTGGGGGTTATAACAAAGATCATGGAATACTGAGCTCCACTACAACCCTCTCTGGTTATAATGTTGCCCTTAAGAGAGTGTGATATTTCCTACCACTGACCTCTCCTCTCCTCAGCAACCTCCACCCCACCCAAGTCCCATCTCACACTGCCACCACCACCAGCACAGCAGCAGTAGCAGAAGCACAACCAGTACCACTGGTGCCTGTAAAAATAGAAAGTGAGGTGATGGCAGTGAAATTCCGTTCTCGTAGTACACAAGCGTGCCTTTAGCCATTCTCCTCAACCCCAGTACAGCACCTCTCCTCTCCTCTCTTTTCCTCTCCTCTCCTCTCCTCTCTTTCCCTCTCATCTCTTTTCCTTTCCTCTCCTCTCTCTTCTCATTCTCTTGTGTGCTATGCTGTGCTATGCTGTTCTCTCCTCTGCTTTTCCTAGCTCCCCTTCTCTGCTACAGCCCTTCTCTCGCCAAGGCCTAGGGTTTTCGGATTGTTAGCTTAAGCTGTCTAAAAATATCCCTCTGCTTCTACCCTCCCTCTCTCCCCCCAATCCCCACCCCAACCCTTTTTTTACGAGGCCCTGACAGCGCTCATACATTTTGATAGCTTCATATTAACTATGAGGCTTCCACTGCGCAAGAGTCGACATTTCAAAGGCTCCCTCTTGTTATCTTTCATGTCGAACAGCGGCCATGAGAGACACCTCGACGTAATGAGCAGGTCCGCATCAAAAGGACTCTTAGAAAGGTATCTGAGGTGCTTTCTTAACACGCAGACAGACAAAAATCGCTTTGGTCGTCCAACTTTTTGAAATAATAAATAAATGATTAAAATAAAATAATTGGAGGGCGCCGTGGCTCAGCGGGCTAGAGCGTCGTGCCATTACTCTGGGGACTCGGGTTTGAGTCCGACCCCGAGGTCATTTCCCGATCCCACACCATCTCTCTCTCCCACTTGTTTCCTGTCCATCTCTGTACTGTCCTATCCGATTAAAGGCGAAATGCCCCAAAAATATCTTTAAATAAATAAATAAGATAATTGTGGTGGGTATTGCGCTCGTAGGAAAGCGATTGGGCTAATCCAGAAGGGTGGCATGACGTAAGCGAGTTGGGATGCAGCTGTTGTTTGGCAGCGGCTACGGTAGCGGCAGCCGTGTCCCTTTGGCCGCTCGCTCGCTGCGAGGCAGCGCTAAGGGGACGACGAGTCCTCTACAGATGTCCTCCACCACCAAGAGCGATTAATAAATCATCAGCCTCCTAATGAAGCCAGAAAGTTTTTGTCGGCACTGTTCCCGCCTCAGCGGAGGAGCAACACTCCTCTTTTTTCCCAGTCCTCGGGAATCTGGCACCCCTGCCATCCTGGCACAGCGTCTGCCTCTCACAGCTTTCCACAGTCGTCCGTCCTCCTGCAACGCTGTGACGACGGCCATCTTTCATTGCGCACTGAGCGTAACTAAAGGCTCTGCCCTCACCACCAACAACCCCTCGCCTCGCCACGGGAAATCCAGTCTCTCAATACACTCCCAGAACACTCACCACCACCAAAGATTTTTTGTTGATTACTGACCAAGATATATGAGCACATATATGAGCACATGTGCATGAGCAGGTCTCTATCAGAAGGACTCTTAGAAGTAACACTCACCGCTACCAAAAATCATTGCTAACTGACCAAGATATAGCAACAGAATATATTGCGCTATTCACAAATACAAATGAGCAAGTCCTTATCAAAAGGGACTCTTAGAAGGAACACTCCCCACCACCAAAGATCATTAAATGCTGATTAAGATAGAGTAACATGTTGGTATATAAGCACATTTGAACGAGCAGGACTGCATCAAAAGAACTGTAACAGAATATATGTCTTTATGTGCAAATGCAAATGAGCAGGAAGAACTCTAAGAAGGCACACTCTCCACCAACAAAGATCATTGAGTACTGAAAAAAGAGCAGCATAATACATCTCTATATGAGTAAATGTGAATTGATCCGGTTTGCATAAGTGGGAGTGTCCCATTACATCACAATATGATGGAATCAGCATACCGTATGAGCGCTCAACTCTGATCTGCATAAAGGGGGTTCCCCCCTCCCTCCCCCGTTGCAAAAAAAATAGAACATTGAAGATTTGCATCCCTTGCTCAGCGTTTACTCTCTCTGCCACTATCACCACCACCACCACCACACACAGGTCTAACCAAAAACCACATGTATTTACGTGTGCCCAGATTTATTTTGCCACTGCCAACCTGTCAAATGCTATTAATCTGGCGGCTCACTTCACTTACCATAGCATAATAGTATGCTAAGCATGTTTACTATATGATGTTTTATGCAAAGCATTTGAAGCTCGGGGGGTAAATGAGCCTAGTAAAATTCTAACTCTGTGATCATTTCTAATAACAACAGTAATGGCTCAATCACCGGTGAATGTCTGGCTGTTGTTCTCGTAGACAGACCTCTCCGTACTTTTGCAGAGAGGAATTTTGTGTGAGTTATTTGCGTGTCCCTCGACATTACTGCTTGATTGCAGCAAAAATGAATATATAAATAAATAATATATAACTTCTCGCAGAGACAGAAAGGAAGAGGTAATGACTATGGCTTGGCACTAGATGGGATACATTTGTTAATAGACATCATCTGTCATACTGTACATCAGTGTGTCTTAGATCATTTGTTTGCTTTTTTTGGCCAGAGAACTCAACCCATTTTGTAATGCCTCTTACATCATACAGTACTACAAAATATTTGGCAATACTCTTGTGTATACGTCTGTACAATTTTTTTTCTTCTGTATTGTATTTCCCTTCAAAAATTTAATGTGTTTTGCTATTCCCCTATACAGTGACTTTCTGAATTCTTCTGCAACCCTCCACCCCCTATAAACACACACACACACACACACACACACACACACACACAAACATACCAACAGAAAAAAAAAACTTTTCAATGTTGTTTTTTCTTTTCTTTTCTTTTCTTTTTTTTCTTTTTTCTTTGTCCTGGCAACAGATTTCCAGGAATAAAAAAAATCCTCTCTCTTTTCCATGTTGTACTCTGATTGAGTCCATTTTGTAGAGCAGACCAAAGTAGTCTCGCTGAGAGCTTCTTCCTCTCTAGAGTCCCAAGATGCCCAATGGGCAAATTGGAATTTAAGTGCGCCATGTCTCTTAAACACACACACACACACACACACACACACACACACACACACACACACACACACACAGAGAGAGAGAGAGAGAGAGAGAGAGGGAGAGCGAGAAACACACACACTCTCAAGTCTGAACAGGTCCCCAGATACACTTCAGTAATCTGTGTGTTTATTCAAAATCCCAAACCGTGGAGCACTCTTCCATCAGGGGTGGTAAGGAATGGAGGCTCCTCGCTGTGCTGTGCTGTGCTGTGATGCAGACGCTTCTTCTCTGCCCAAAGGAATACAATTCAGCCGCCGCTGCTGCTGCTGCCATCACCATTGGCGCCACCCGTATCCCACCCCACCTCACCTCCTTTTTCCATAATCACAGTGCTGATCTACTAATCAGCTTTTTTCTTTCTGTCTTTCTTTCTTTCTTTCTTTTTTATTTTATTTTTTTTATTTTTTTTTTGTAATTGAATAAATGGAGAGCTTTGCAATTCCGCCTATTCATGTTCTCCAAACTCCCACTCACTTTATTTGCTGATGGTAGGAGGTGAGCCAAAAAGGTCTCTCTCTTTTTTTCTTAAACAAGTGTTTCCCATTGGCAGATAAATAATGTGTTTTCCCTTGACTCTCATGCAGGTAGTCTGTGCAAGACCCCATGCCTATAGAGTGTAGTTCTGGGCTTAATTCCTGACATAAAATACTA
>JAODXP020000032.1:282500-395000 GCA_027497455.2 Sardinella longiceps
CTCTCCGATAGTCATCGTCTCTCTCTCTCTCTCTCTCTCTCTCTCTCTCTCTCTCTCTCTCTCTCTCTCTCTCTCTTTTAAATAGCCTAGCTGCACCAAGCAATCTGCTGAAGAGCGGTAATTGAATCTTTCTTTCTCTTTTTTTCCCCCCACCCACCCCCTCCAAAGCCCCTTGTCATCATCTCACAAACACTTTTCTAGGCAAGATCAATTTTTCATTAGCTTCGATACAGACGCCAAGTTTTTGAACAGGGCTAATAAAGATGTGACATTCCGTGTTTATGAAAGGAACATTTGTTTGTTTATTTATGTATATTTTTGTTTGTGCAATTTTTTTCCTCATCTCTGAAAACAACAAGGTAAATGGTGTAACCAATTGAAGATTGGTCTGGTCCTTTATAAACACACATTTGCATTCAAATAAGAGCTTGCAATAAGGAGTACATATCACTTTGCAAGATGAATAAGATTAGTAGGCTGGTTAGTTGGACTGGCCAATAGGCTGAATTCTAATGGGCACCTAGGCCCTAATCAAGGGGTGTCAAACTCATTGTTGTTGAAGGCCACATGAGCAATGGGATTTTCCTCAGAGGACAGACCTAACAAATTTACATGCACGGCCACAAACATGGGTGAAAAAAAGGGTTTTCTTTTTTTTCTTTCTGACCATCACTAACACAGTCCTAATGCACCACCACTTAATTTTGTATCCCTTTCCTGATGTTAAATAGGTCTAAGATACACCTCGTAGGGAGTTGCTAGGATTCTATTGCAGACAATACATCGCTAGTACTGCTTTTAAACAGGCAACATACACCTACAGTTCTTTTCAAGCTTTTTAAGGTGGGCTGCATGAAATGATGTAAAGGGCCACATCCAGCCCCCGGGCCTTATGTTTGACACCCCTGCCCTAATCCCTCAAGAAAACATCAGTCCAAAGCCCTGTTGTTCACCAAAAAAGGTCACACAAAAAAAACTCCATCCAGCAAAAACCTACAAAGGCTGAAGGTCGACACCACCAACACTGTTGTCATTTACAATGCAAAGGGTTTCATATGCTACGTTTTGGTCAGATGGCCCATCATCAGGCAATTTTACCAACCCAACTATTTTTGTCCTTGTAGACAGTCACACTTAAACCCAAAAATGTAGTATGGATGCTGCAGCCACATGCTCAACCGCTCCTCTTATCCAAATCCTTTCTAGTAGTGTTGTGTTTGTTCAGTCCATGATTGAGACCTAATTGACCATCACGTCCCAACTTACCCTCAGCCATTCATAATTAGTGGGTTTATGTAAGAACGTTCCTTTAAAGTGCATCCTAATTCCAGTTAGTGCCAAAGCCCTGATGGGGAAGGAGAGGGGGTATCTGTCGGGCCAGTAACGACCATATGTAATTGAACAGATCGAGTGAGCGAGCGAGCAAAGGAGTGTGACTGTGTGTGTGTGTGTGTGTGTGTTTTGCATTAAACGGATGGGTGCTTCGAGGGCCAGCAAGCGGGGCTTAATCACGCCGACGGATCACTCTCCTCCATGGCCTGCTAGCCTCCTCGCGTACTAAACTTCCCATTAGTGTGCACTTCCAAGCTTCTACCCCACTCAACACTCACCCCTAGACGCCTTCCCATCATCCCCTGCTTCCCCATCCCTCCCACCACCACCACCACCACCACTGACGCCCCGTGGGCTGATTAAAGGACGTTTGGGGACGCAGTTAGCAGTGTTTTAGCCACCCCCAGCAAGAGCGTTAAGTGTTTCTCGACCTTGCTGCTCAGGGACTGCCAGGGAAAGCCGCCCAGTCTGTCTGAACCCCTGCTACTCTTCCACCCCCCCTCTATCACCGTCTTTTAATGAGTGTGTGGGGCTAATTAAGAAGTGCCGTGGCTCCTTTGAGCAACTTTAGGATATGGCCGCCTTTCCTTTTTTTTTTTTTTTTCCCTCCTTTCCTTTTTTTCCCCTCCATGCAAGTGAGGCTTCGTTTGATGGTGGGATTTTAGTAACACAGTCCCGACGGAAACGGAAACAGGCATTTGGCATTTGCACTGTTGACTGACTTTTCATTTGTTTTTTCGCCGGTTTTGTCGCAGTGTTGCACGTGTGGGGCGGATTAACTGATGAACACAGCTGTGCTAAACCCAAGGTTTGCACCTGGGGAAAAAAGTTTTTTTTTTTTTTTTCCTTTTATTTTTTATGTAGTGTTCAAAGACAAAGGTGGGCCAAAAATTGATAAAGCATTTTATTCCAATGTGTCATTGCATGACACACCATCAATACCTCGGCGCCAGGTATCGATATTTTTTTATGAGACCCACAGATTCCCTCAAATGGATTTCCCCCTGTGGCTCTAGCTGCCATTTCCAGGAGCGCTACTTTATGTCTCCAGATAGGCACGCAGACCTAATTGATGGCTCAAGAGACAACCCAACTTCAAAAAATATGGCTGTGACGATGATGCCATCCCCATCCTTAACACCACCACTAATGTATGGTGGTGGTACATCATCACATGATAACACATTATCATGAATCACTATTGTGAGTTACCCTGGGACTCTCTCTCTCGCTGGCTCACACTGCTGTTCCACAGGCACAAGGGCTCAGAAGCGCTCGTGTAGCCATATGTGGGAGGGAATTGGAGTGCTCTCTCACCGGGAACAGGTAGTGTTCAGGTGTGCGGAGAAGCTAATCTCTGGAGGCCACTTGAATTGGATGAGGAGAGGAAGAGGAGGAGGGTTGTGTTTGTGTATGTTTTGAGGCGCGTGTGTGTGTGTTTGTGTTTGTGTGTGTGTGTGTGTGTGTGTGTGTGTGTGTGTGTGTGTGTGTGTGTGTGTGTGTGTGTGTGTGTTGGGAGGGTGGGGTGTGGAGGGGGGCAAACATTGACATGTTAGCCAACTCAGCTGTCATGTAGACCTTTTACTACCAACCCCCAACCCCCTTTGGCTTTTTATTACTGTGATAAGATGCAGGCCAGAAAAGCCCAAATCTATTGGGGGTAGGGGGGGCGTTGGGAGCAGGTGAGTGTATTGAAGCTGGGACCAGTTCCCAGGTGTGACATGCTTGTAAGTAAAGGCTCAAAAGCAACTGTCCCCTCTCATCTTTTGTTAAGGTTCAGTGTGTGTGTGCGTGCGGGGTGGGGTGGGGTGGAGGTTCTTGAGAGGTGAGGTGAGGTTAGTCAATGCTCAGCTCCCTCCAAGCATCTACCCTCACAGCCAGCATTTCTCTCAGAGGAGGGGAGATGGGTTTTTTGAAAAGCCCCTGGTGGACAGAGAGAGAGAGAGGGGAGGGATTGAGAGGGAGAGAGCTGAAGATGATTGAGACATCCAACCTGCTCATGATGCATAGTGATGGGCTAATAATCAAGCCTTACTGACAGGAGTGTGTGTGTGTGGGTGTGGGGGTGTGTGTGTGTGTGTGTGTGTGTGTGTGTGTGTGTGTGTGTGTGTGTGTTTCCTCTCCCTCTCATCCTGATCAAAGACAAAGCTCACCAGAGATCTACCCCCACCCTCGGAATTCCCTCTACCCCACAACACACACACACACACACACACACACACACACACCCCGCCCCAGTCTCTAGGCACTTTTGATCTGTCCCACACAGATGCTCAGGGCTGAGTGGCGCTGGTCTCTGTTGCCCCAAAGACACGTGCACCATTAGCCCCTCTGGGACGCTTCCCAGAATGCATTTAGGGACTCCAGTGAAATGGATTATCTCTCCGACTGTAAACAATAAACATTGACTGATGGTTGTTTGTTTGTTTTGGTTTGTTTAATTGAATGTGTTTAAAGGCTAAATTGTCTGACGTTGTTATTTAACAGACTTATTTTTCATTGTTTGGGGATTGACTTCATCAAGAATACATATTCACATATTTTCTTTTGTTTTGTTTTTGTTTTTGTTTAGTTTTTTTAATGAGGAATTGTGTTTGATGAATAATTAGTGGTTTTAGAGAAAATGACTTCATGAGACCATGATGGTTTGTTTGCAGACTGAGGATGTTGCGGAAATTGCAAAGAAAGTGCAAGACCTGCCCAAGGTGAACAAGAACCGCCAGCGAATCGTGGTCTTCACGCAAGGAAAGGATGACACGATAGCCACCGTCGGTAAGCACCAACCCTCCCTTCCTCCCTCCCTGACGTCAATCAGAAGCGATTTAGTCCCCCCCTTTCAGTTACCCACATCCTTACAAAAAGCACAGTGTTGTTATTACCAGTCACCGATCATTCTCTTAACGGGAGAGGGCCTCGGACAGAAATTCATTGGCCCCAAGTGCAGGCTTGCTCTGGATATAGATCCTGCATGGAAAGCATTGCGCTTAGGGGCATTACCAGTGGGATCAATGTGTTGTGGTGGACTGCACAAAACACCAGCCAGCGTCCTAGCCCACTATTGACAGATCTGTCGACAGACCCTCTGATGTATGCAATATACTATCCAGTCGGGGCTCGGAGTGTGTGTGTGTGTGTGTGTGTGTGTGTGTGTGTGTGTTGTGGGGGGGAGGGGGTTCAGAGTGTTCAAATTCACTTCTTCATGCATAAATGGGTTCCCTTGTGAGTGCTTCAGGTGATAAACTATTGAGGGGTTGGAGTGTGTTAGATGTGAGCAGCTCTTTCATGAGACATGTATATTAGGAGCACTTACAAGTGGTTTAATTTTCAATCAGTTTAAAAAAAAAAGAAAATGCACTGACACACTGACAAAAAAAAGGAGAAGAGAGAAGCAAAGCCATAGCTGATTAGGCCATTAACTTGCAGCAGGGAAAAGGACCTGGGGGAGGTAGTTTTGAGGCCTTTCTTTTTTTTCTTTTTCTTTTTCTTTTTCTTTTTTCTTTTCACAGAGGCTTGGACAGCGGCCAGTCAGGCCCATTGTGATTTAAAACTGCCAACCCCAGTTTTTTTTTTTTTTTCCTCCCTTCCCCTCTCTTTCCCCAGGTCTTTCTCCCCCCTTTTAGTTCTGCAATATTGGCATTTCTGTCAGTGTTGGAGCATATTAAAAGGCGATGTCCCAGCCAGCAAGCTGGGGCCAGTGTGTGTGTGTGTGTGTGTGTGTGTGTGTGTGTGTGTGTGTGTGTGTGTTGGGGGGGGGGGTTAGGCAGAGAGAGAGGCTGTGTTAGCAGAGATGATGGTGTCAGATTACCCTCGCCAGCCCCGGCGCTTTGTGCAAAGCCGCAGGGAGTCTCTCCCCGCCGCCCTTGCGGTGGGGGTCAGTGAAACGCCACCGAGCCCTCAGGTAAGGCAGCGGACACATCTCTCACCTCTAAAGAAGCTGCCTGCTAGCCACTGCCAAGAAGGGAATTGGGGGAACAGAGCACTTTTTTTTTTTTTTTTTGGTCGTTGTTTTGGTTTGGTTTATTTTATTTATTTTTTTGTGCCTTCCACTTTTCATTCAATCTTTCTGTAACAGGCAAAAGTAAAACTGCCCACAGTTTTTGGCCGCTGCCTGGTGAGGTGACGGAAAGTGTCAAACAGTTTCATTTCATTTTCTTCTCTTTTTTTTTTTTTTTTTTTTTTGACGTCCCTATTCTGCAGAGGTCCACTGCTAGTCCGTGGCATACATGTAATCATTTAACAAATGCAGTTCTTTTTGTGTGACAGCCCTGCTTTTATTATATTTTTTTATTGTATAAGTTATTATTATTCTTTTCTAAAGTTGGCTATTAGCCATTTAGGGTCAGATCTGTGCAGTTGCAAATACATCTGAATGAATAAATGCAAGATAAACTATTGACTGATGAAAGCAATGCGTCAACATTTAAAGAAAAATAAATAAATAAAAAAGATTCGCTAGCATGATGATCCAAAGTAATGACTGACAAAGGAGGAAGCGTTTACCTTGTTTAAGGGCTAACGCTTTTAATACCCCTCGGATCTCTATAAAGCGTCAAATCCAAAGTGCTGGATTTCCCCCTGGCAATTTTCAGCCCAGGAGAGGCAAGGCAAGGCAAGGCAGTCAGTCAGGCAGGAGGGACAGAAGGGACTTGTTATATATCAACACGCCATGGCAATTACCAGGCGGCAGCACTAGCAGGACATCAGTGGAGAAGAGAGGCCGAGACAAGCCTGGTAGAATGGCCTACGTAAGCACTCGGGGCCTTTCACTGTCCAGATGATGGGGCAGGCATCTCTCTCTCTCTCTCTCTCTCTCTCTCTCTCTCTCTCTCTCTCTCTCTCTCTCTCTCTCTCTCTCTCTCTCTCTCTCTCTCTCTCCCCTACCTCTCCATCTGTCTGGGTCTGGGTATCTGTATGTGTGTGTGACTGGTTTATTTCATAGGATACTAAAGCTAATTTATGCTAAGACTTGCCTCTATCTATCTTTCTATCTATCTACCTACCTACCTATCTATCTCTTTCTTTCTTTCTTTCTGTCTTTCTTTCTTTCTGTCTATCTATCTCTCTCTCTCTCCCCATATACAGTATCTTTCTCTATCTACAGTATCTATCTATCCTTATATAGTATATGTATCAGTATCTGCTGTATCCCTTCTCATTCATACTGACGGAGAAGAGTGTGTTGTAGGATGGTGAGAGAGGCCATTGTTTGTAGTTGTTGTTTTTTTTGACAGCTGAATCTGCTGCAAGCCGCCTGTTTGATGGCGGTGTTAGTGAAAAGCACTTCCCCTGTTCCCCCATGGTGTGGTGATGAGCCCTCACTCATCTTGTCCGCTTCCAATAAGCACGGCCATCACTGAAGGATTCTACTACATCTCGACACCACAGCGGTCCCTCTTTCTCGGCTTCTATCCAATACAGCCCAAGGTCTCTCTCATCCTCTGTGATTGACGACCACACCTGCAGGTAGACCTGTTGTTCCGCAGATAGTTCATAAATAAAAACAACCCAAGAAGCACCCTTATAGCTTATCTGGGTTTGCTATGTGTTTGAAGCCAGCACCCATAGGCCCCTGTGAGGTCTGCATACCGAGACGCTCCAAGCCGGAGGGTCTTTGGTATTTTTTGCCCTCAATAGCACCTCACAGGCAGCGCTACTTTCACTACACTACACCTACCCCGCACCCCACCCCCCAGAGAGCTTGAATCGGGGTCTATACTCCACTTATTCACTCGCACAACTAAACTTAACTTACACATATAGCTGACGTTGCACGCCACATCACGTATCAACCATGACAACGCAGCATTTCCATGGCAATGCCAAACATAACACACCCCTCCACAAGTGAATGAGGGGTAATATGGTTAAGATTAGGGTTAAGGTAGGTAGTACTGCATGGAAGGCCGCGTTGAGGCCAAAAAAACCATCCAGCAAGCACTCTGAAGTGGTCTGACAGCTCGCCTGTGATGGCATCCAAAGTGGGCGGACATGATGTAATGTGTGTCACAGGGGAGGTTATGGGAGGCGTGCGTAGACAGGACGGCCTCCGGTATCATGGAGGAAAAAAAGGCCCTCGTCCCACCGCTACACCGACCCCACCAACCCCGCTCAATCCCCGCCCCACCCGCTGTGTCGGGTGAGCCATCGGGAACCGTCGCCACGGCAGCCAAATAAATGTCAGTGCGCAGAGAGAATTAAAGATTCCCATTTCCCAGAGGCGGCCCTCTAATAAACTTGATCTCTCATTTTGTTTGCAATTTGTCCCCCTGTCAGGATTTGATCATTTGCCAGACTCTGTGTTGTCACATTAAACCGTTTTGCTGTGATTAAGGACAGGAGAGAGAGAGAGAGAGAGAGAGAGAGAGAGAGAGAGAGAGGAGAAATTGAACACACTTACCCCCAGTTGGATTGTGCACAGAGAGAGATGTCAATTTGTTTTTGTTACTGTCTCTATTGCTCCCTCGATTTCTTTCTGCCACCGTTTCATTCTCTCCACCTCCCACCCTCACTCTCTCTCTCTCTCTCTCTCTCTCTCTCTCTCTCTCTTTGCCTCTGTCTGTCTGCTTGCCTCCTTCCCTCCCTCTCCCTCCCTTCCTCCCTCTCTCTTTTTCCCAGACTCTCATTTGAAATGTTAAATCAGCCTTTCATCGCCCCTCGGCTCTTAAAAGGGCTTAATGGAGGCAGTGTGGGAAACGGTGTCCCTTTATTTAGCCGCCACTGACACGACTGAACCGCGGCGTGCTTGTGCTAGACACACCTATTAAAGGCACTAATTAAGATCATTGTGCCCTGAACCCGAACGGGAAAGAGATCTAATAAATGATCGTTCAGCCAGGGCCAAGTCGCTCTAATCACTGATAAGGACAGGGAAGAAAGCCTGAGTCTGCTCCCCAGAGTCACTGCTCTCTCTCCTGGGAGAAGAAGAGGGATGGGTGGGGTGGGGCCCTGGGTGGTTAGGGGTGAGAGAAAACTGGCGGTTTGAGAGATCTGTCAAGTCAGGCAGGCTGGTAGGTTCTTTTTTCGAGTATGTCTTGTGGTCGTTGAGGTACCCTTAAAAGTAATTTGTTGTCGACGGCAAAAAAGACTGGTGAGCCAGTAAGTTGTTTACTTCATATTAACAGCAAAACTAATGATGTGTCAACAACGATTGTGATGCTGTACCATCACCAATAGCATTTCTGTTTCTCTGTCTTTACTGGTCACAAAAAATCCAGCTATTCAGTTGATGTGCAAGTTGCAGAATCTGCCCCTCAAACATGATGCGTTCCATAATAATCGAGCCTATTATGGGCCTATTATTGTCTCAAATAAGCAAATGTATTAAAATAAAACTCGACGTCATGATTGAATTAGCGCTCAAGGGCAGAGTGCTTGTCAGTAATTCTTTGTTTGCCGTCACGCTCGACGGCGTTCCTTTGAGGCCTTTAGTTGTTTAGTGCCGTTCGAGCTAAAGCATTTATAGAGGTTTAAATAATTTGATTGAATAGCTCCCACTGACACGATTGTCCCCTGGTGAATCATGGCATACAGTGGTTGACTGCTGCTCGAACTCCGAGGCTTTTGAAAAGCTTGCATTTTGGGACTCGAGTCTCAGACCTAATTTAATGTTAATTAATGTAAAGGTATTGTGGATCCCCTGCAGTGCCAGGGAAATTTGTTTACGGTGAATTCTTGCACCTTTGAGGCCAATGCAACTTGACATCATTCTCACGCTTGTGATGTCTCTTTATCCCAAGTCTTGTGCTCTGTTTTATTTATTTATTTTCGTTATACAGTGAAAATAATATCAACAAATGCTTCCAGTGTGTAGCCTTTAGGTCTGTGAGAAATGGAGAATTATTTTTGCCATTAAACCCATGCACAAAGTCCATGTTTTGTATTAATTTGTTGTTTTCTCAGCAAGTCGACTCGTTAAATGTATGAGAAGAACACACACGCCCAAGTCCCTTCAAAGAGACATTTTTTAGAGCCTTTCCACTTGAACGCGATGACGCTATGAAAATTAACTCGACCTCGCATATAAAGCCAAACCCCAATCAGCTCCGAGAGAGAAGCATACTGCTCTCCATAGTGGTGTTTAAAGACATGACCACAAACCAGCAACATTGCACAGCAGCAAACACAACAACAAAATCTGATATTTTCACACACACAGAGAGAGAGAGAGAGAGAGAGAGAGAGAGAGAGTGTTCAGGCACAGACTGGTTAAATACATTTTCATTACTTGTCTGTCTTTGTCTTGTATACCTATATGTTCTATGTTTGTAATATTGCTTTGGCAATACAAGTTTTCTTTTGAGAGAGAGTGAGAGAGAGAGTGAGAGAGAGAGAGAGAGAGAGAGAGAGTGAGAGAGAGAGAGAGAGAGAGTGAGAGAGTGAGTGAGTGAGTGAGTTCTGGCTCTGTTTGGCTTATTGCTTTTAAATGCCCTTGCCAACAGAGTGTTTCCCATTAATGCCTTACTGGTGCCCTAAGTTTGTTTCTATTTCAGACGGTATTATGCTCATTTTAGCTCAT
This sequence comes from Sardinella longiceps, assembly GCA_027497455.2. Classification (NCBI taxonomy): domain Eukaryota; kingdom Metazoa; phylum Chordata; class Actinopteri; order Clupeiformes; family Clupeidae; genus Sardinella; species Sardinella longiceps. The sequence goes on from JAODXP020000032.1 coordinate 292,348, forward strand.
TTTCTTGCTATTTTTGCAACACTTACACATTCGTAGTGTCGACACTACACCCTTCCCAGAAAGTGTTTTTATTTAACGCACAAGGACTTCCCCATACACATATACAGACACACACACACACACACACACACACACATAGACACACACACACAAGGTAGATTCATGCCAGTCTGTAGGGTTGAGGACTTAGGGTTGGGAGGAACAATTGGATTTAGGAAAGAAATAATTTAGAGCTAGCCATCAGTTGGAAGTTTGACGAGTACGAGGCTGAAAGCGGAGTGAGAGGTGTTGGACAATTTATGTATTCTATTTTCACGATGGGATGGGTTGGGGGGGGGGGGGGGGGTCACCTAACCTCACCTCACCTCACTCGCGTCTGATGATTTGTTACGCTGCAAGCAGCTCCACTACCCCATCTGATATCCGTTTGTAGAGATTTGCTACAGAAAACTGGATGTCATCAAAAGTCCTTGCATATACTGTAATTGGACAACTCACTTGTCAGTCATCTTACTTCAACCACTCATATCGAAACCAAGTTATTGTCATGCAACGCGATTTATAGTTGCTCAGCTATTCCAAACAAACATAATATTCAGTGTCTGTGGCAGAATTGTCGATTTTGTCGAAAAATCGAATAATCGATTTAACTCGCAGAATAGCAGTCTCTTTCATACAGTTGTTTGTTGTGTTTTGTAAGTGCTCTCATACGCTGATGCCAAAGATCTTTGAAAAGTTTATGTTGTAGTGCCATGATATGACGTTTTATATGACGCTCTTTAGCAACGTATATCTTGGTCAGTATTCAAGGATCTTTGCTACACCTGTCCCTATATGTCTGCTTGCTAATTCCAAGAGTCAGAAGAGGCCCAGAGAGGTTTTTATTGTTCATTAGAAAGTCAAAAAAACTACTTTCATCAACTGCTAGTACAGTGACATTGGAGCAGCCATCTTCCACTCCGGGGAGCAAGACATATACCCCCCCCCACCCCACCCCCCACCCCCTTCTGTGTGTATGAACTTGCTGCTCTGAACTTCTAGAGGGATTCTGTGAACTCTCTCCTGATTTTTGTCTCTCAATTTGTGAATGATATTAGCCGTATCATAGACACAAGAATAAATGAGGTTTTCGAGGAGACACAAGGCCGCTGTCACCAAGGCGCTTGCTAGAACGCTGACTCAAACGAATCGTCAGCAAGCGAGCCGGTCTCTGTCATGCATCTCAAATTAGCAGTGCTCTCAGTAATTGCTGAGTGCAGGACTTGAATAACTAATGGATGGTGAAACTAGCGATGGATGTTATGGGGGGGGGGGGGTGCTAGGCCAAGCTTGTCGTGAAAGCACGTGCTGCCAGCTATCATACCATTCTCACATGGCCAACCATTAAACTGATTTCTCTCTTGATTTTTGCACTGCTGATAAGAGGCTGCATGAGTCAAATCAAACTAGACATTCTACTCATATTTCAGCCTGCAGAGAGCAAAGCTCCAGCAAAGACACCAAGGCCATGTTTTTATTTTTCTACTTTTTTCCAAAAAAAAAAAAAAAAAATACCACTTGTGAAAGCACAGATGATATACAAGGTTTTTTTTTTTCCTTTCTCTGAGAATGCGGCAAACCTCCCTACATGTACACCCTGGAGACCAAATGAGTAAATTCAATAACATCTGTGAGGGAAAAGTGTTTTTTTTTCTCGTTATTAGTCAGTGAGGTGTGTTGTTGAGTGGGTGAGTCGCTGATAAACGATGTGAGCAACTCTCTCCCTGTCGTTTTCTGGAATGCTTTGTGCTTCAGTGTCTAAATGACTCAGAGGTAGAGGCCAAATCAGATACAGGGACAGACAGACAGACAGACAGGGACATCTTTGCTCCTGCACAGGAGGTGGGCTGTTTGGACGAGAGGCTACTCAGTGTAAGGCACTATCTCTCTTCCCCCCCACCTCCCTAGATGCCATAGCATGGTAGGGTAGATGCCCAGTAACTAGTTAGTTTTCTACCAATTTCTATCTGGGTTTTTTTGTTGTTGTTTTTGTTTTTGTTCTTTTGTATAATGAACTTGGACTTTTTAGTCATCTACTGAGGCATCAAGACTATTTATACTATTTATACGTCGTAAATGTGTATGTGGGTGGGGGTGCGTATTTGAGGTCACTAAATGTTCCTTCCATATCTAGACCCTACTCTCTGTGTGGCTGGTGAATCATCGTCACAAGCCCCACGGTCAGTATTTCCTTTCCGAGACATTTTATCTGCTGATAACTGTTTTTGGAAGCCGTTACGATCACAAGTCTATTTTTACCATTCCTCAGTCTGCCCTTTTATCTGGTCGACACTACACGCATGCCACATATTTATGGTAAAGCGATAATATTGAAGTAGCTTGTTAAATTAAGCGAGTTTCAAAACAAAATGTCAAGAAATCGACATAATGTGGCTTCCTGCAGCAAACTATTGTTGTCGTTTTGTTGTATGTAAGATTTGCCATTAGTGACATCAATGGGGAGGTGGGTTTGAATGCTTAATTTGTAGCATTAATTAAGCGAAGATGTTATGCCACTAATTAGCAGCTCCCAAAAGGAGCCAAGTCTGTTGTAATTAATTATCAACCTGACAATCAGCAGCTTTTTTTTAAACAGGAAAATGTTCCTTTTGAGAAACTTTGCAGGAGAAAAAAGAGATGTCGCAAAAATCGAGTGCTTGTCACATAGGTTTAGGTGTGCTTATAGCCTACATGTCACATCTGTCTGTCTTTTTTTTGTACATGAAAAGTGGCAATTTTGAGAAGAAGAAAAAAAATTGCTGTTTTTGTTGTTGTTGTTTTTCTTTTACAAATGGCCCTCAAGCCCAAACCAATGTGTTTAGAGGTGTCTCTACTTATTGTGTTTTGAAAGGCTAATTAAGTTGGATATCTGTCAAGGTGCGGGCGCTGTCTTAGGAAGCTTGAGACAGTCGCCCTCCTCCATCTTCCCCAGCACAAGCCTCATTATCGCCGTGTTCCTGTTTTGTGTGACCGTAAAAATAATGCATTGACGGAAATTGGTTACAATGTTTGTTTATCATCACACCCTCCACCCTCACTCTTTTTAGTGCTTCTTAAGTTTGATTTGATCAGAATGTCACACCGTGATTTTTGTTTGTTTGTTTGTTTGTTTCAAGTGTCACTTGCATCTAGCTTTGCCACCCCCCCTCCCTCAACCCCCCAGTTGCAAATGGCGTCGCCCATCTTAAGTGAAGCTGGCAGCTCCAGTCTGTGATGCGTTTCACACTCACAGCGTTGTCTGAATTTTTTTTTTCTCTCTCTGTCTTTCGCTCCCTCTCTCTCTCTCTTTTCTTGCTCTTTCTTCTTCTCCTCCTCCTCCTCCTCCTCCCCTCCTTTTCCTCTTCCTTTCTTTGAGCCATCGAGGATTAGCCCGCTCTCAAGTGCTTGTCTGTCACGAGAAGAAACAAAATCCCTTGGCAGCCTGATAAATTCCAGTCCTCTCACATCTCCTTAGATGTCTGCGTCACCGCCGCATCTGCAAACACGTCCGTTATTATTTTAAGAGGCTCTGAGAAGGGACTCTTGAGTGTGTGTGTGTGTGTGTGTGTGTGTGTGTGTGTGTGTGTGTGTGTGTGTGTGTGTGTGGTTGGGTGGGCGAGTTGGAGAAAAAAAGGGAGGGGGGGTGTTTAGTAATGTGGATCAGGAGAGAAAAGGGGGGGGGGGGTAACGAAAGGTTTAGTGTATCTTGCAAGTTGTTTTGGAGGGTTGTGGGTGGCGGTTGGATTTGTTCTCATCCGTTTTGTATCAATATGGGACTGTACAGTAGAAGAGTTGGTTTGCTTTCGGTATGTCCATAGAAGCCGAAAGGCAAACGGCAATCTCGCACGGTTGGCTCCTCTTCCCCGGCTCGTGTCAGTCCTGACTGCTTCTTCTCCGCGCCACTGGCCAATCATCTGCTGCTGATCTGTTGTGACATGACACGAGGCTTCATCACGCTGGCTGTGGGCTTTTCCCAGTCTTCCAAACATACACCAACCTGTCTCTTGTCCGCCCCCCCTCTCCACACACACACACACATACACATCCTCCATCCCCTCTCTCTCCCTCATAACATCACCGCCATCAAACTTGTCAACCTCTGCTCTGCTCTTTTCATCTCTGTGTCAGTCTTTGTCGGGCTGCCCCGTTTTTGAAGGCTCAGCGCTGCCGACAAGAGACGCGCTTGTTTGAAGATATTGTGTGCATTGGGGTAGTTTTGATTTCAAGAAGCTTGACATTACTGTGTGAGATCCCCCGGGCCTCCTGGCAGAGCAAATGATTTGAGTCCAAGAGAGTGATGAAATTATCCACACCATGTTACAGTACGTTCCCTCCGCTGAATGCCATGCGACGCCATAACGTTGCGATGCTAAACACGTTTATGTGGACCTCGGAGAGAAGATGTACTCTTGGAAAAATGCGTTGCTGCTTTTTTTTTTTTTTTTTTCCAATGCCAAATATGTAAAGCAAAACCAAACTCCTGCCAGGATGGTTTTCTCTTCTCCCTCACAGGCTTTCATGCTACACGGTGTCATGTCTGATATACATGCCTTGCTTGACTGTCTTATCCAACTTGTATCCTAACCAGCAACATCTTCTCTCTCTCTCTCTCTCTCTCTCTCTCTCTCTCTCTCTCTCTCTCTCTCTCTCTCTCTCTCTCTCCCCCTTTCTCCATCACTTTTTCTCTGCCTCTTTTTTGCCAGGTGATAACGTGAAGAATTTCCCTGTGCTAGACATCGATCAGAACGACATTGTGGACACTAATGGGGCCGGAGACGCTTTTGTGGGAGGTACTTATACATCTAATCACTTCACCACCCTCAAGAATTCTGTCAAAATAAATAAAGTATCAAGCAATAGAAAAACAACAGGCAAAAAATGTAAGGTACTGTGAATTTCAGCAAATACTTCACATGCTGTTTTCTCTAGGTTATAAATTATGAAGTGAAATAGATAATTGTAAAGTATTTATACTGTATGTTTTATTTAAACATTTTACGTATTCATGAAGAAAGCTTTGGTTTCGTTGTAAGATTTGTTGTTGTCAATTGCCGGTACATAGCCAATTTTATGGCCTCCTCTTCAACCCGACTATAAATAGTTTATAATTTGACTTTCCGCCCCAACCTGTGAAAGCAAGGTGGCATTCTTCTTCCTGTCGGAAGGAGAGACTGCCAAGTGCCTCACTTGAAACAAACATGTTATTTTACAGTTCTTTCGCACTGAATCCAGAGTAGCTGCAGAAAGGGGTGTGTGTGTGGGGGGGGGTCTCTATATATTTCACACCTACACACACCCAAAGGTACTGTGAAGACAGCTCCCTCTTCCTGCTGTGAAATTGTCATCCTCTGCAAGCTCCCCAGTAGAAGACACCTAATGCTGTCTTCTGTTGTCATCGACCAACTAGTTTCTGGGTTTTATAACAAACTGTATACTGTACGTGCCACTTTCATGAGTAAACTCAAAGTTGCTGTGATAAAAATGTGTTAATACCACGTTATTTACAACATAATGTGTATTAGATAAAACAGTGTATGAGTGCATGTATGTATGTATGTATGTATGTATGTATGTATATATAAATGAACTATTTACATTATGAAATGTACAGCAATGCATTTCATTGCTGTACTTGTGTGTTTACATGGAATTACATCTTGCTAATTGATCCATTACTGATTTTATTACAAAACCAATTTAGTGAGCAGTTTCATGGCGCTGTGTTTGTCATTCATGCTGTAACGTGCCTGTGGGATCGCAGGTTGTTTTGGTTTAGACCATTATCACACAACTGTGACGTCTTCTACATTGAACCGTCACGCACGCAAAGCGTTTCAGAGAGGAGGGAGGGAACTCCTTTTCCTCGGACATGCATGACGTGAGCGGGCGGCGTGCTGACTCACCCACTTCCTGTTTCCTCTTTTCCCCCTTCCAGGCTTCCTGTCGGAGCTGGTCCAGGAGAGGCCTCTGGAGCAGTGCATCCGGGCCGGCCACTACGCCGCCAACGTCATCATCCGCCGCGCCGGCTGCACCTTCCCCGACAAGCCCGACTTCGAATAACCTCGCCGACCTCACACACCTCTTCCTCTCCTCCTCCTCTTCCTCCTTCCCTAAGCACTGTGCATTTCCATATCCTCTCTCTCTATCTACTGTATCTATCTCTCTCTTTTTATCTCTCCCTTTCTGTATCAGCCTGTTCTCTCAACAGCTTACTCATCCCCTATCTCATGTAGGTCTGTGTAGTGCAACAGTGCACTGCAAGACACTAGTCACACTGTATAGTGAATAACTAATAACTACGTGAAATGTATTCACTTTATAGTACCCTGTATAGTGAATGAGTGGATGTTTTGAGTGTAGGCACTTTTTTTGTTTTTGTTTTTTTATTTTTTATTTTCCAGACTTTGTATTGTAACGCCTGCATCTCAGACTCTTGTGTGCCTCTACGTTTTTGTTTACACTTTTTATTCCTTGGCAGGTCTCCACAGATATCTCAAATGTGTACGTCTGATGCGTCACGCTACAATTAATTCCCCCGCAGCTGCGTGAGCATCGCTCTGAACTTGAACTGTAGCTGTCCAAAAACAGCAGCAGTAATCTTTCTTTTTTGTTGTTGTTTTCTTTTTACACCTACACATACATAAGCAATCTCCTTTGTATTTAATACTTAAATGAAAGAAAAATGTGTAAAGAAAATCTAGTGTTTAGAATGCAAAGCTTAAAAAGGCAGTTTAAAGGTAATCACTATCAGTGGATTTCATATTTAAGACTAGCAAACAACACAAGATAGCAGTGGGTAATTATTCTTGTGATGCTCAGGATTATTCTGTAAACGCACAATTCCAATATTTTTTAAAAAGTACAAAAATGTAGGTGTCTGCTAAAGGTCAAACTCTGTCTGCATGCTCTTTAACACTTTGGCCAAGTACCACTGTAATGCAGTTAGAAGCAATGAAAAATTAAAAGAGGGGAAAAAAAAGATTTAAAAATAATTCAGAACATGAAGCACATGTGGTGTTTGTGTTGTTCATTTATTTCCTATTACTCTTGAGTTACACTCAAAGGGGTTGTTGGGTGGATGGCAGTGCTGGGATGGGTGGGTGGGGGGAGGATAGAGTACATGCAGGGTAACAAGCTAATCAATCCTGTTCCTGAACTCACTCTCTCTTTCTCACACACACAGGCAGACACACGCACACACACTTACTCACACACACTAGTGTAGATTGCTTAACCAGCAGAATGAAGAGAGCAGTGTTGGGAATTGGGGACTGGGATGGGGAGAGATGGGATGGTGGTAGTGGTGGTGGTGGTGGGGGGGGGGGGCTGTGCAGCCATCAGCTGGGCACAGTGAGACTCCCACTCTCTTGGATGTGGATTGCATGCCCGCAGGAGGTCCTTCTCCCCCACTTATGGGATTAGTAGGCTCGCTCATATGTGGGGGGGCCTTCGAAAGGGGCACCCGAAAATGAGCCTGATCCTGGATGTGTTATGCATGTGTGTCATGCATGGGTTTCCAAGTGTGTGTGTGTGTGTGTGTGTGTGTGTGAGACCGAGAGAGAGACTGGGTTTGGATGGGTTGGTGGTTGTCTGGTAGAGTTCAGAGGAAATCTCAGCCCCACCGTCTCTCATCCATGGGAGCTGAAGACAAGATACATACTGTACATGCATACACTCATACAACTACCCTTGATATTTGATGGCTAGCCCGATAGTGTGTAACATGTGCCTGGGAGTGTTGAATGTGTTAAAGCGTATATGTAGGCAAGATGATTTTGTCAGGCAGGCTTTTATGTGTTGACAGAGTGAGAGGTGGAACGATTGCCTCTTTTGCCAACTACATCATGCCGCTGTCTGCATTGCATATACTGTGAAAGACATACAAGATCAATGATTGAGAACTGCCATGGTGTACATGCACCAATGCCACAAAACCCCATTACAGAACATTCTGAGGAATTGTATAGGCTAAGATGTGTTGAGCAGAGAGCAAAAAAACTAATTAATGTAGGCTTAGCAGCAGATAGTGGCACTACTGCCGTTTGATGTGGGGTAGAGTGAGAAGTTACAGCCAAATTGTCGCTCAGCAATTTTTTTTATTTATTTTTTTTTTTCTTCTTCTTTTTTTTTTTGGTAGTGTCCTTTTCCCTAAGTTGCACATGGCTACGTTTTGAAATGGTGCAGATTTCTGATTGGACAAGATCACACTCAGTGGCAGCTGGTTCATTTTCTACTCAAGGTGACAGATGGCAAAACACAAACACAAAAAAGCTGGGAGCGTGATCAGGCAATTCGAATGTCTGCCTTGTTCGCAGTCAAAAATGTCCCTCATTCTCCAAAAAGATGTTATCAACTAATCCCATGCATTTTTTTAATTAATCTGTGTCTTTTGTCAGTATTTTTAAATTAATTGTTTGTTTTTAAATCTATGGTAGATACCATTGTTAATAATGATAAACATGAGAGTTGTAACTCTCCATGAAATAAGGCTACTCGTCCTGACGGGATTCGTTTTGAACAGCTGTGAAGGAATACAAACAACCAGTCACGACTACCATCTCTTGTTTTTCTCCGTGTTGCTGGCTGATGACGAGCTCCCGTTTGGACGTGGGATTTGATGTGAGGAAAGAAGACGTGGGTTGCGGTGTCGTCCCCCCGCAGATGGGCAGACGCGTTTCCGAGCCACCGGTGTGGCATTTGGCAGCGAGTGCTACTGGGGGATGGGCGCACCATGCGATGGCACATGCTTTAGTTCAAATTATCCCCAGACCCTTGAAGCCATGGAGGACCTGCTGGGGCCTTGCTGACATTCATTATATGTGGACACAGATGTCTTTTGTCACTCCTGACATGAATCCTAACTATATCTGATCAGCCCAGGCTTATGACACTTTCTTTGTCAATCAGTCACATTGCTATTATCTCTGCTTTGGGCTCATCTAAGCACATTAGCAGTGTCAGCGTTGAAAACATTTACGCTGTCATGTGATGTAGGCTACATGAATTTAATTGCAATGTAAATTTAATAATTTTGAATTTGTGAAAAAAAACAGATAGGCCTACAGTAGCCTGTCATGAATGCCAGCCCTAGGCATCATTTTCCATCTTTTATGCGCCCTAATAGAAACCCAAAATCTGGATTTTTTTTTTGAGTGCCTGTTTTGGTTCTGCTGTATGTTTGCTTAATGGAATGTCACTAGGTGTCCTCATAATCTTCAAATGAAAATCTTACATAAATGCATTTTGTCACTGGTGTGGTGATGCATGACAATTGCTAATATTTGTTGTCATTCGCATGCCACTCATCGCTGCCATGATGGCAACATACTGTCACGGCTAATAGATGCTGTTCACATGACAACAGTGGAGTCAACAACTTCAAATAAGACACTTATGTTTACTACCCATCTGAGCTACTATTTGTAATGGTGCTGTGTAACAACCTGACACAAATAGTAAACAGATCCATACGAGAAGAGCAACTCGCTTAATAAGATATCCCCTGGTGCACTATCATCCTATCCAGCTGGACGCCACACGGTGAAGATAATTGGATACATCAACAGAGGAAGTTTTTATTTCCCTGTAGAAAAACAGCGACATGGGGAATCAACCGCGCATCCTATGGATAATGTAGTTTATAGCAGTGTATGTAGATCGTATTCATAAGTCATTGTAATGCACTTGAGTTTTTTGTTGAGCATGCCAATAAACACCAGATCGCAACAGTAAAAAAAAAAAAAAGATGTATTTTCCTATGATCATATGAACGCACACATGCAGGGGCGACGATCCGCTACAATAAACCGGGGATGTCTACAGTGAGGAAGGGGGAGGGTACCACTTTGTCACAGACTGCTATGTAGATTAACCTTTCAATTAGTTATTATCAGGTCCGCTCTGCCACCGTGAGAATTGCTGCGTGTGTTCAAATAGTGTTTTGGGAAACTGTGTGGATTAATCCTTTGATGCTCACGTTTTGGGGGCTTTCAATCATCGTGTTAATGAAGAGAGGTCTCGAAGAGAGAAAACTTGAAAAGGTAACTACCAGCAAAATGTTCGCGTTGCTTCTCCACCATTTGCAAGGTTACATTTCGCCTACACCATTGCTTGTCACTTGGCTGTGTTTGTTCACGTAAGCTACCGGTCGCTCGGGACTCGTTCTCATGGTACAAATGATGCCATTTATGTTGATAAATTAACCAAAGATTGGAATTAATCTGCTGAACTATAGCCTAACGAGAGTATCATGCATCAGCACTCAAGGTGGAGCAGAGAGATTGTAGCGTAGACTGTGCTTGCGATATTGAATGGATAAGCTATGGATGTTCTTTTTCTCCCGAAGGTTTTATTTTCCCAGCGGACATTTAATTTGATAAATAATAAATAGCCCAAATCCATGTGGCTTATTGCAATACAGGAAACGAGAAAGCTCCTTACGTCAAGTGCCTATACTTGTTTCGGGGTGAGTAGGCTTTTTTCATCACTGTGAAAGCACAATATTGTTAAAATCTTAAGTCGACAGCATGTCGGACGGAAAATGACTAGCACTGCTAGAAGAATCGCGCGTCTTAACTCGAGTGTGAATTTATGTAGGTTACAGTCAACGATAACGTTAGCAAAGACGGATAATTTCACCACACAGGACAGCCCGTCCCTGTTATCTTACTGCTGCTACATTAGTTGGCAGTGTTATTAATTTAAACAGTATCAAATTCTTCTGTACAATGTAACAAATCACTCTCGACTGTAACTGATTGTTTCATCTAGTGTTCGTAAAGGTGGGCTTGTCTACAAATTGTTCTTTTGGATTAGACATTTTCATGTACTTCACCATCTTTGATTGGTATCAGTGATTAAGGTACGTAGGTTAGCCTCTAAAAGTCACCCTACGCTCCGCTCTCTTGTCCTGTCAAAATATGATTAGCGCACAAAGTAAACGAGTGTGTCATCTCCATTACATGAGTTGGCACCTTAAGAGGCGGGTCAATTGTAGGTAGTGGCAAATTATGTAGCCAACACACGCCCCTTTTGGTTGCGCGTATATGTAATGATTGACATGTACTTTATCAAACCAGAAATCTGATCTTGTCTTTACAACCAATATTAAAGTTGCTAGGGAGGGCACATTAGTGTGTAGGTAAGGTTTAATGAGACTCCATTGGATTGTAATCAGTGTCATGTCGGATTCATGTAAACTACAACATTGTAACAAAATGGCGACTGTTTTAGGCAACATCAGCAGCAGGCAGCAGCAGTGCTCTTCGCAACCTCACTACTAAAATTCAAGGTTTGTGCTTTGACTTTTAGTTCATCACTCTTATATGGATATTTCATCGGTGCATTTCCCCGTGAAATAAAGTACGCTAGCATCTCAGTCGCTGCCACTAATTCTAAGCGTCGCTTAACGTTAGCACGCAAATAGCAAGCTGGCTAATATTACTTAGCTGTATAGCTCGCTCGCTAGCTGGAGATAGCTGGCTAATCGGCATTTTGACAAGTCTGGTTGGCTCTCTTGCGGAAACATCAACCGACAACCTAGTTAGCGAGATGGTTTGTTTTGCAGTAAGTTGCAAACTTGTCGTGAGGTTGTCAACAGTCGAACTGACATAATTTCATTGTTTGACACCAATGTCAACTGCGTATAAAGCTGACGATTTAAGATTTGTCAATGTAGCTGTTGGCTACCTAGCGAGAACCTTAGCTGAATATAGCAACATTGGCTTGGCAAATACTGGATAGCATGCAAGGCTAATAGCTTGACATACTTTGCATACGAAAAACAAATATGTTAAGCACTTCCATGTTTTACGCAAACACAACGGGCTGTGTCTGTGATATTCTTAGAAAAATATTATAGTGATGTCACCCGGCGCTTCTTCTGAGCTTTCGGGTCCAACGCACCTCTCCGTCAGGCTAATGCATTAGCTTGTTAGCTTCATGGGAAGCTAGGATAGCATGAATACACTGTTGTGTTGTTTTAGTCAGCTATGTAGCGAGATGCCGTGACAGGTCAAGAATATATAAATACGAAGCCTGAAATCGTACTTTATTTAAACATGAACATTACACCCGTTATCGCTCAGTCGTGGTCCAACTTTGACCCTGGTACTGCAGTGACGAGTGGAGGTTGATGTCACCATTTGGTAGTTGAGGGTTGCAAGAGAAGTCACACGTATAAAATGTGTCACCTGCTGGTTGTTTTCTGCACTTCTCTGAAGGGAAAGTTGGGAGTTCATTTTATTTGGGCTAAGTAAATGCTAGCTATTTTGTCAAATAGTAGTTATGACAAATATAAATGACATGAATGGAAGCTGCCCGTTTATCTTTTTTCTGTAGAGTTGTGGAAAAATGTCAGTAGTTGGCCTAACATCCAGCTATGTGACTCCTTACTCCTTAAACATCTGGATACCGGTACACTCAAAAAAAGGTGCATTTCCGGATCCTGCTATTCTGACCTAGCTTATTATATATGCATCAGAGATAAATAAGGTCTTAATTAACAGACCTTTGACAGACATTTCCCAGTTTTCTATAGGCTAGTTTTTGCACAAGATGCCAGAAATCACGGGGAAATTGGCCTATTTGTGTGTGTCTTTAATTTTAGCATTTTGCTCAGGTACCCAGACTGTAGGCCTGCTTGTTCATTAATGTAGGGGTTTATCAAGGACAATCTCTGTAAGTTAGTGTCTCCCTGTGTCTGCCTGTGAATGCATTTGTCATTGTATCCAAGCTGTGTTGTTTTTGAGTTTCGTTTGTTTATTTCCTCTTGTAGGTATCCCAGTGGAATTACAAAATGGCTGTACACAAGCTCTTTGGTAGATGAGCAACCTGCCTGTTGAGGAATTATCTCTGAATTTCTTGAATCTTTGTTCAGCTCTGTCTCCATACCTGGGGATAACATAAATAATGTCTTGATGCTGTTGTGCATCATGTCACTTGCGTTGTCCTGAGGATGTTTTAACAGTCTCACGCCGTGGAGAAAGTGGACTGGAGTTATTTATGGATCGCTTTTTCCCACGCCATACCGCTCAACCATGGTAAAGCTCGCCAACCCTCTGTACACGGAGTGGATTTTAGAGGCAATTCAGAAGATCAAAAGGCAAAAGCAGCGGCCCTCAGAGGAGCGGATTTGCCACGCCGTTGCCACCTTGCACGGCTTGGACAAGAAGACCGTTCTCGAGCAGTTGGAATTAGGTGTCCATGATGGGGCTGTGCTCAAGGTTACCAACAAGGGCAGTGCTTCATACAAAGACCCAGGTCATCCTGGGCGTATGGCCTCTGTCAACCATGGGGCTGCCCCGACTGTTCCCCAGCAGCCCACCATCACCACCACCACCACCACCACCACCAATAAAGGATCTACTTTGAGTTCCGGTGACTTGCGGCACATCGACTGGAATAAGGTCCTTCGCCGGGCCATAGAGGGCTTGGACGACTCGCACGGTTCCTCGCTGAAGAACATCGAGCGCTACCTGAGGAACCAGGAGGACCTGGTGCACGTCATCGCCAACCCTGCCTTCCAACAGCGGCTCCGGCTAGCCGCCAAGCGGGCAGTGAGCAGCGGGCGCCTCCTGAAGAACGGGCCGCGTTACCGGCTCAATAGCGGAAACGATGGCGGGAGAGGAGCCCTCAGAGGGGCCGGGGCCTCTATGTCACCCACGCCAACCATCACCCTGCTTCCGCACGAGAGAGATCAGGTAGGCCACGTCCACCATGTGCACCATATTTCAGTTTCACACCTCTTTGTTGATGGTACTTAGGCTAAAGGAGAAGTCCAGTGTGAATGAATTCAGAGGTAAATTGTTCAAAGTCAGCAAGTGCTGTCGTAGGAACAGGAATGAAAACTTTTGTCACACAGACAGGCAATGGGCAAACGGGCAACTTAGGGCACAGTAGCTTAACTTACTTTTTAGTTTCATTTTGCTATGCTATGCTCAAGATTAGTTATTGGCTTGATATTTGGTCGATGTTGCATCATCTTTTTGTGTTTCCTTCAGACAAAACTATGACTTGAACAACAGGGCTAATTCATATTGTCATATTGACTGACTCACACTTGATTTCTCCCAAAAGGATCTTAAAACTTTCTTTCCCAGGGGCAAGGCCTAGGGACGATCGTGTAGACAAGTGCTTCTGCATTATGAGAGCTTCTCTGTTCTGTGGTGACAAGAGTGAATGTTTTGCACCATTTGAACCTCTTGCTAAGCAAAGTGTCTAATAATGCTCAAGATATTTATTCCTGTGTAGTGAGACTAAGCTCCAGCTGCCATTGTTGTCTCCCAGACTTTTAAGTCGGTGCATAAAATCTGCATGAACATGAACTTGGATTGACCTCCCGCAAGTAGAGCAGCATACACACAAGCTAGTCAACTTCATACAACAACCGAGCTGGTGGCCCTGCCCTGCCACTGCTACTGTTATTTGCTCTCGATTACCTAGAGACGGGGCCAACCACAAGAAATGTTGTGGTTTCTGCTTGTAAACACAGCCCAGGGCCAAAAGTTCCCTCCCTGCATGGGTTGTGTGTGAGAGCGATAAGATTCCCCCCTGAAGTCACAGCGATGCATTGTAGAGACTTGTCTGTAAACAGATGGTGATGCACTGGCTCCATTTAGACAACTACTGCAGAGGTGACAGTCAGTCAGGACAATGCCCTTAGCAACGCAACAAGCCTGCTGATTTTTTTTTTCTTCTTTTTTTAAAAAGTCATGTCTGTTGTTTGTTTGTCAAAGTGTTTACAACTTCTTGTTGGTATCTCAGTGGTGTGAAGGCTCTGTGTGTGCTTCCTGTGATGTCATTGTCTTGATGTAGTCATGTGACTATGTAGTTGTGATTTTGATGTTGTGATTTTGAGTTACTGAATACTTAAGCCTGTGTGTGTGTGTGTGTGTGTGTGTGTGTGTGTGTGTATTGTGTAGCCCTATATAGAGGAAAACCTGTGTATGTTGTCTCAGTTTCAGGTTTACAGTAGCATTACTCAAGAGGTTCCATCCCATGAGCTGGATAAGGTACTTTATGTGTCACCTTAGAAATCTCTTGTCACCTAACTGTGTTTCATGGATGTACTTTAACCTCTAGGCTAATACTTGAACAAAAAGCCCCACGAGAGAGAGAGAGATTTTTATCTTTGGGACTTAACCTACAAATTAACTGTGGGAGAGCTCTGTCTATGGTTTGGAAAACGCTCCTGTGCTTGACGGATGTTACCTACTGTCAGCTAACCTACATCCTGTGGCTGAGACAAGATGAGTCAGTATGCTTTTTCTGCTAGTCATATTTTGGTTGTGGTTTTGAGTTGGCCTACTAGCCTAGACCATAGCTGACTAAAATACTGCAGTTTGATCAGAGAGGGTTGAGCTCAGGATTCCATGATCTTTGGTTTGACCGTACTTGGGCTTTTGCCCATGTAATCTTGTGCCTCTGGCTCGAGTTTTTCCACAATGTTCACCTTAAATGCTTTTTTTTTTTTTTTTACATAACTTCCACAGATATGGAGTCATGTGATTTTAGGCTTCTGAGTGAAAATATCCTTGAGAGACTCCCAGAGAACGTGTGTATTTTTGTCCTCCAGCCTTGTTTACTGTGTGCAACAGCCACTTTGGTTGTCTCTTTTTCTCCTTCCTCCTTCCACTGCTTTTCCTAGTTAAAGCCTTCTTTTCGCTTGTGCAGTTTTGACACAGAGTCAGATGAGGTTAACTGCAATCTTATGGCCTGGGCCTTTTGCTTGTTTGTGAAGACTCCTGCGGTTTTAATCTGAGCAGAACAGAACGTCTCTCTCTCTCTCTCTCTCTCTCTCTCTCTCTCGCTCTCTCTCTCTCTCTCTCTTCTCTTTTTCTTTCTCTCTCTCCTTCTTTTTTTTTTTCTCTATTGCGCTGGTGCCAGAAGTGCCACCCCGCGTCTGATGAAATGAAAAACGATCCAACCTTGAGCGAGCGGGAGCCTCTGGCCGCAAGAAGCCTCTCCATTCCGGGGCTCTCTCTCTCTCTCTTTCTCTCTCTCTCTCTCGCCTGGACGGAACAAAAGGGGGAGGAATGAGATGTTGTTCAGCAGCAGTTATGTAACCCTGAGAGCCCACAGCAGAGCACAGCCTCTCCTCTCCTCTCAGGCCACCTTTTTTGGATTCAGCAGCACCTACCCACCCCCAGTACCAACCCCCCCCCCTCCTCTTTGCTTTCTCCTCCTCCTCCTCTTCTTCTTCTTCTCCTTCTGCTTTTCCTTTGCCTTCCCTCTTTCTCAAAGAAAAACAGGCCTAGTCATTAGACCTCTGCGTAGCCAGAAACCCTTATGTAGGGTCCAGGTAGGGTTTTTTTATTTTTTGGTTTTGTTTTTATTAGGTGTCCCTTTTCATCTGGTAGGCCCCATTGCAAAGTGAAGGGCCGTAGCCCACCCCATAAAGCCATGTGTTGGCATGGGAGAGCCTACAGACAGCCAGTCCCAAGAATGTTGGTTCCCTGGCAACCAGCCAAGACATGGGCACTTCATGTTTCTAGTCCCTCCAGCACAGAAAGTGTGGTGGCTAGTCAAGTCAGGAAGGCAAAAAAGTGTGTGTGTGTGTGTGTGTGTGTGTGTGTGTGTGTGTGTGTGTGTGTGTGTGTGTGTGCCTGTGTGTGTGTGTGTCTCTAGGCCTATGCCTGTGTGTGTCTGGCCTGCCCCCTCACCTTTGGGCATCTGGCATGCTTGGGTCACCCATTCATGTTGTGTCTGGGAAATCATCTGGTGGTCGGTTTTCTTTTTTCTTTCTTTCTTTCATTTCTTTCTCTTTTCTTTCGCTCGTTCTTTCTCACGCATTCTTTCTTTCTGCACAAGTCATTTGTCTTGTATCATAAGAGATGAAACAATGACAAACAAGATACAATAGGGTGGGGATGGGGGGGGCTTTAATGAAAAAAATGGAGACTCCTGCAGACCCACTAGGTTTGTCTTTAGTATTTTACAGTAGGTCCTCTGACCTACTTTATTTGACAGAAGGGACAGCTGAAAAAGGAGGGACTTGATTGTGAGTGTGTGTGTCAGTGTGTGTGCGCCTGTGTGTGTGTGAGAAAGTGAGAGAGGCTGTGTGTGTGTGTGTGTGTGTGTGTGTGCACGCAATTTTTGTTGTTGTTGTTGTTGTTGTTTGTGTCTGCTTCCTCTGGTGACACATTCCTCATTTTTTCTGGCATATTTCTGTGTTGTTCCTGTTTTTTTTTTCCCTGCTCCTTTTTAGAAATGTGCATATTTCCACGTCAGGTGTGACCGAGCCTGAAGTCTGATTCTAATTTCCTGCTTGGAAGAATAAAAGGGAATCTTTATTACAGGGATTAAGAGACACAGGACAAATGAGGCCGCCTCGTTAAATATTTAGGACTAATTGGCCTTGAGGCTTGTGGTGGATAAAATGAGCCCAAAAGGGAACCCTAATATCTGGGAGACGACCACCCCCCACTCCCACACACTCACACACACACACACACACACACACATTCACACATTTAATGGCACTCCCTCAATCACTTGACTTTCTTAATAAAAGTAATTCTAATTGCTTGGCTAGCTTAGGTTGGATTGTGAGTGATAAGCTGATTTGAAATTGCCCCAGAGGAAACAAATGCCCTTTTAATTTCGTTTCCCCAATTGATCGTTGTGGTTTTTAATTGGAGAATTTGGGTAGCTAATTGTTAACCTGGCAAATCTTTGATCAACCAACCCCCCCCCCCTCCCCCCCCACCACCACCACCACCCGTCCCAAAATGTTGCACTCCAGAAATCCTGCTTATTGACAGAGAAAATAACCAAGGATGGCTGCCACAGTGTTTTTCTTTTAGTACTTGAATGCGTAGGCCTATGCAGTAGGCTATTATCTACATAGGCCTATAGAGTTTGGTTCAGAAGTAGGAACTGCAGGTCTGAAGTGCCGTTATCAAAGTTCCTGCTTGAGCAAATAATGTGGGTTATTATTATGAGGCCTATTTTCTTAGCCTATCGCATATAGTTTAATCATGACTCTTGGACAGCAGTCTAAAGCACTCCGCACACCGGCTCCGACACAGTGCTGAGCACTCCGCTCCCAACATTCTATTCCATTGTTTTCAATTCAGCCCTGCACACCAGCACTCAACTCTTCTGCCGTGAATTATGATTGAAGGCTATTTTGTCGGAGCCGTCCATTGACATCCATTGTTAGCCTAATTCATCAGGCTACTGTACTAGGTTCGTTGCGATATAGTCGAATTCGAACGTGCTCCGCAATGCTGTCGGAGCTGGTGTGCAGACAGCTCAAGGCCTCACCAAATGCGTGTTGTCTAGCTGTGTCCTAATGTATAGCCTACCTTTAAGAATCAACGTATTGGAATCATCATTATTCAACAAGTTCATCAGATGCTTTTTCAATGCCCTTATTTGGTGCCATTGACACACAGCTTTACAATGGCCAAGGGTATAATTGGTGCTCGATATCACCCTCGAGTCTATGCTACACTTGTGGTTACCTTGGAAACGTCCAAACAAAGGCAGGGAACATCATCTTGTTCGAGAGCCGTGTGTCCACAGAGCCCTTGAGTCGGCCGCTGTTTGCACGGTCTTGTCTGACAAAGGGGTGTTTGGCGGCCATAATTGGTCAGGGAACGAGACTTCTGCATTGTAAAGGGCACTGAACTGTTCTAACCTGGCTGGAGGAGCTTTGTTGAGTGGGAACACTTCTGACTCATCTTTCAGTTTTTTCTTTCTTTCTTCTTCGTTTTGTTTTTGTTTTTATTTATTTTTTTAGCTCCACTGCCCTCACCTTCCCTTATTATTGATGATGATGATGATGATGATGATGATGACACTATTATACATTCCTTTCCTTTTTTCGTCTCTTCTTTTCTCATTTTTGTACCTCCAAGAGTTTGTAAGGGAGGCTTCTGTTTGGTGGAACTTTTGAAGGGGTCTCTTGAATGGCACCAGTCCTGTTTTTCATTGTGTGTGATTATTACTGTAGAAAGTTGCCAACTCATGTGGCTTATGTGACACTTAGGCCTAAGCATTCTGCTTCTGAATAACTAACTGTAGGCAGTGTACAAAAGCTGAAGGAAAAATCTTTTTAATCTTGTGCTTTTTAATCTTGCAGTTCTTGTGGGATTCCTGTCGTCATGCATGGTCTGTATAGCAGTCTTTGATGGGATGGTGATTTTATTATTTATTATTATCCCTTTGCTGAAACCAGTATCAGTTGCATTGAACACCTAAGAAGGACCACTAGTCCAGCTGTCTTAGGTTTAGGGTATGAAGGGAAATGGGTCTCCAGTTCCAAGGCCTGTCTGTCTGTCTGACTGATCAGGTAGGGTCAGGTCCTCAGCGCACCACCTTTTGATGTTTCAATTCACTCATGCTGAGTGGCTGTCTTTTGTTGAAGGGACTAACCGCTCATTTGTTTTTGGATTATTTTATACCCGTTTTTCCGTGTATGGCTATGTAATGTGGCTTTTCGTTACCCATCCTTGCCCTTGTGCGTGTCTTCTTAAGCCTTAGGATCTGGGCCGTGTCCCAGTGTTCCTGGATCGCTGTGCGAAAGTGGCACCTACTTAGGCAGTCCAGAATGTTTATGCTGTGGTCTAGTGGTTTCCGAACTCCCGGTAGCCTAACTGCTCGGAGGTCAGATAAACTCTGATCCGCCGGCTTGCTGCCGTCTCGGTGTCGTGGACCGGGAGAGTATCCGTGACGACTATCGGCGCAGCACCGCATCCTACTCGTGGCTATTGATGAGAAGGGTTAGGAAATGGAGTGGACATTGATTGGTGGAGGGGGGGGCTCTTAACCTGCTTCCTCATGCGACGGCGATCGATCGGGGAGAGTCAATGGGCCGAACGAAGGAAGTTAGGGAGGCGGGAGTGGAGTGGGGTGGGATGGAGTGGAGAGAGGTGGGGGGGAGCAGGCAGCCAGTAGATTCCGGCTGAATTACAGTTTAACAATTACTTGACGACGCACAGACGGCCGGAACCTTCCGCTACTTCCACAAGCCAACTGCTTCTGCCTCTGCCTCTTCCGCTGTCTCTGTGCTACTAGTGCTCAGAGCACTCAGGCCCTTTGGCTCCCGTCCAGAGTTCCTGGTGAGGCTCGTCAGAGTCAGTGGAGCGCTCCCTTCAGATCAAGCAGCCAGATCAAGCAGCAAAGGCCTCTGTGAACGCCAGAGACTGTCTCGGTCTCGGAGAGGTGATGCATACTGTAGCATCCACCACAGCATAGCCTACAGTCAATGGTGACCACAGCATTGCCTAAATGATGAATCTGAGAATGACTGAGAGAAATACCGTAATTTCCTGACTATTAGCCTAGCCGTGGCTTATACATTGATGTTGCAAAATTTTCTTCCGCTATGAGGTTAAAACAGGGGAGCAGTTAATATGGTGTTGATATGGTTTTGTTTGTTTTTTTTAACTTGCATAAAACACTGTCCTGCGGCTTATACACAGTGTGGCTTATATGCGAGAAATTACTGTACAGATAAGGGGTGGGGATGAGTGAGAGACTTGTTTGCAATCCTTTACACTAAAAACTCTGCTGTCATCATGCATCAAAGTCTTTTTTTTTTTTTTTTTTGAATCTTCTGGAGAAATGGCCTAATTCCTCAAAGTGTTATTGTAATTTTTCTTTTTCTTCTTTTCCTCGTGAGTTGAATAAGCCGAAGACTTGACTTCTTGTCAGAAGATACAGGGCATACATAGCATTATTCACACCCTAATTAGCTGAATAGGCCTAACGTGACTTGAAACAATAGTCTTCTCGGTGAAATGTTGCCTTTATTATTACAAGTAATTTGATTACAGGCTGTTAATCCCTTCGGCCTGTTGTGTAAGCTGTTGAGAGTTATTAAGCCCTTAAACTGTGATTATGGCGTCCTTTCTTCTGATTTACCGGATAAAATGGAGTGTTGTTGTAGTGGTGCACTGGGCATCTTTCAGGCTTTATTTAATTGGTGCTTCTCTTGTAGAGGAATGCCTGATTACTCGGGGTTATCTTGAGCAATCCTGCCGGTTAAGTGTTGAGCATATTTGCTTATTGTCTGCATAAATAGTTATTGACATGGGGCATGCAAGACTCTTTTGGTTTGAAAGCAAGCTGACCCGAAGCGTTTTTGCTGTTGCCGTCAGTGGCAATAAGGTTGATTGCAGACAACTCTCAAGGCTGTAATTTAAGGTTAATCGTGTGTGTGTGTGTGTGTGTGTGTTGTGTGTGTGTGTTTTTTAGTGTGTGTGTTTGTGTGTGTGTGTGTGTGTGTGTGTGTGTGTGTGTGTGTGTGTGTGTGTGTGTGTGTGTGCACTTCTAACATAACCCATATTGCACTTGCAGTTTAACTAATACCTGATCCATCTCCATCTCTCTCTGTTTCTCTGCAGACTCGAGCTGACCCCATCCCGATCTGCAGTTTCTGTCTGGGAACGAAGGAGACCAACAGGGAAAAGCGGCCTGAGGACCTGCTGTCCTGTGCTGACTGTGGAAGCAGCGGTAAGCCTCCTTAACACATTTTACCTAGTCATATACACCCCAACCCTGATCCCTAGACTAGAATACTACAAGACTTAACAGGAATAATTTGACTTTATAATTGGCTGATTCATTCATTCATGCAATTAGGCTTAGTCTTTTTGCACTATCCTAACCCTAAATGTATATGGCTTGGTTGTGTGTGCATTTTGTCTGCATTTTTGTGGTGTTCTGTTTGTCTTGCGTTGATCTCTGTGTAGATGGCTTGTGTTGTAACACAAATTGCCTTCCAAGGACATTAGAGTTTGTAACAGTCTAAGTTAATACGTCTTAGGGTGTAGTATTTAGGAAAGACATTGGGATTTTGCCAAAGACTTATTCAGAATCACCACCACACTTGAATCTCAATGGATGGCTGCATGTCTGGCTGCTAGATGGCGGGTGTTTCTAGGCAGCCTGGGTGGGTGTACAGTACATGGTGCCAAGGACAATTAGCATGCTAGCAGCCTTGTGGGACAAACCGCGGGAGCCTAGACCAGGTGCGCTACTATAGCATTCCATTAGCCTAGTGCTGGCTGCGTCTGCCGCAACAATTAGCTTCCGCCATAATCAATGGAACAAGCTCCGCCAGATGGGAGTGATGCATGCTGGGGAAAAAAAAACTAGACCAGTCTTCTAAAAGTCCTCCTGCACAACATGAACAGAATGGTTCCTTTATACATCCATGTGACTCTAGCCAAAGTAATGCTTGGGTCTATGTACTGTCTGTAATAGAATGGAATAGATCTTTTTTGTCCAGCAGGGTGGAAAATTATCTTTGGCTCACCATAACATAGACGAGACAGATACAGAAGTCGATAAGATGAATAAGATGAGATAAATGGGGCTTTATTCATCTCGTAGGAAACTCAAGCATCCCGCGTACCTCAACAGGCTCAGGCTGGATATAAGAGGTATCAGGGTGCAGAGTAGTTGTAAGGTGTGGAAGTGATGATAGGAATGTGCAAAGGGATGCTGTGGTTATCATAGTTCTAAAAGTGCTATTGTCAGTGCCAGTTTAAGTACTTACACTGTATCAGACACAGTGATAAAGCCGGTAGTATATCCAGTACGATGTCCAGTCCACCTAGTGTGTGTGTGTGTGTGTGTGTGTGTGTGTGTGTGTGTGTGTGTGTGTGTGTGTGTGTGTGTGTGTGTGTGTGTGTGTGTGTGTGTGTGTGTGTGTGTGTGTGCGTGGCGAGGATGAAGACAGGATGATAAAGGACGAGTAGTAGAGTAGTATTAGTATGCCGCATGAGCAGGCTAGACCAGTGGTCTAACACACGGGGGTACAATAACCCCTGCAGGTAGTTGGATCAATTCTGGGGTTAGACAAAATCTCTGACCTCTCAGCTCTCACCAGTGTAAAGATAACATGGAAAAAGATTCCACTCAAACTATTGCCACTACGATATCTAGTACCATATACACATGTTGACATTGTATGCAGCAATATTTCTGAAGTATGTATTATTATTCAACTTATTCTGCCCTGCCCCTTTTTTGTCATTTTTTTCTTCCACGATTGCCTTGAAATTTCCATTAGCCACTTGCCTCACATTCATTCTTTCTTTCTTTCTTTTTTCATGAAATACCACAATCACAAAACTCCTTATTGTAGCCGTGGAAACACAGTTTTCAGTGTCATTTTCATTTTTTTGTCTGGCGACAAACTGTACAAATCTGTTTGATTGATATAGTGAGCACAACTTCATAGTGAGACCACTTATATCAGACCGTGAAAACACATAGGCCGTGTCTCAAATCGCGCACTTGAGCTCTTCAAACACTATGTTTCCATGCATAGTGGGCGGTGGTGGCACAGTTGGTAGAGGTGCCGTTCGGCAACCGGAGGGTTGCAGGTTCGAGCCCCTCTCCGCCTGATCGAGGCATCCTTGAGCAAGATGCCTAACCCCAGATTGCTCCCGGTGAGCAGGTTTGTGCCTTGCATTGTTGCCTCTGCCACCGGTGTGTGAATGGGTGAATGTGAGGTATACATTGTAAAGCGCTTTGAGTGCTCGTAGGAGTAGAAAAGCGCTATATAAATACAGTCCATTTACCATATAGTATGTTCACACAAAACACTGCGAAACTACAATCCTTTTTGCCATTTGAGACACGGCTCTACCATCCCCAACGCTAAGGTAATGCATTACCAGACCGGATGTTCAAAGACAATTGCCATGGTAGGCCCCATGTTTATGTGTGGACTAAGGTGTTTAGCAAACTGTTTGTGATGCAGATGGTAATCAGTATTTTGGGGTACTAAGTAGGACGTGTGTCTCGGAGGCTGAACAATAGATACAATACATGTTGGGGCAACCACTTGGTTGTATCACCACACACTAGACTGCGCCTGCTCAGTGTTTGTATTTGTGAAGTGTCAGTGTGTCTGTCCATCTCCCTACATTCACACTGTATCAATGACGCTCGCTCACTCACTCTCTCTCTCTTTCCTTTTCTTGTCTTGTCCTCTTCTTTAATGGGAGGTAGCTCCATAAAAGGCCCATCACACATCTAAATGTAGTTGGATCTGGGCTAATAACATGGCTAACTACTAGCATGTAGCAGCTAATTACAACTATGACTATAAAACACCTTTCTGCACCTATGGTGACAAAGTGCGACGGTCTAGTTTAAGGTTGGCTACAGTCGGGTTTGTAGTGCGAGAGGGGAGACGGGATTAGGGGTCAGAGGTCGTCCATTTGCTGAAGCTCATCAGTGGCATTTTCTCGCTTGCTTATTTTTTTCTCCCTAAAGGTTTTTTTTTTTTTTGTTCCAGACCAAATTATCCACCTCACCGTAAAATTACCTCTCTTAAAGGAGTCATTTGTGTGGAACAATTATTTTAAATGTCAGGAGGAATCGCTCCTCGCAGTGACATTTTTATTGCTCATGAATTTGACTAAGTGGCGTTCGAGTTGGTTTTCATTAGAGTAGGTGTGTGTGTGTGTGTCTGTGAACACTGTAAAAACAGCTGTGGTTGTGTTACCACAGTGTGAGAAGGTGTGTGTGTGTGTGTGTGTGTGTGTGTGTGTGTGTGTGTGTGTGTCTGTGTGTTTGATGGGGTTTGTCAGAGAGAGCTGTTACATGACTTCCAGTGCTCCTCTGGCATTACACAGTTTACATTGCTGCTGTTTGTGCCTCATTAAGATCCAATTATTGCTGATTAGTCGCGTGTGTGTGTGTGTGTGCTTGTGTGTGTGAGTGTTGATGTTGAAATCTATGAATATACCTGTCTAAGAGACTGAAGAAGGATCTAGGGAAGGACTGGACAATAGATCTTGTTTTTGTGTCCTGTTTAATATTTAACCTCTAGTTGGTGCATAGAGGAAGCTGGATATGACCACCACAGGGCCATGAATTGTATTCATGCTGTACAAGGGCACATTTGTTTAATGTTTCTGTGCAAATCAATTTTCTCAGTCACAATCGATAGTCAAATTTGCCAGGTGGTTAAAAAGGAGTCTTGCCATTTTTGATCAAATTTGTGATGTTGACCCAGAAAAACCTAGTAAACTGCATAAGAAGCAATTGATGACATGAAATGAAATGAAATGAGATGATCTATCCACAAGAACAGAATTTTGCGATGGATGGCCTCAGTTTGATGTATCGATATGAAGGTGAAGTGTTACACTGCGAGATCTGTCTGAGCAGCTGAAACCGTGTACAGTACAGTCAGCTAATAATGGAAACCCACAGAGTCTCTGACAGGTTCTCGATACAGAGTTCATGCTAAATTGTTCGAAATGTATCTGGTTACATCTTTTCAGTGTTGCGGTGAACAGCAGTTACTAAGACAACCCCCCCCCCCTTTTTTTTCTTTCCCCCAAGGCCACCCTTCCTGTCTGAAGTTCTCGCCTGAGCTGACGGCGAATGTGAAGGCCCTCCGATGGCAGTGCATCGAGTGCAAGACGTGCAGCTCGTGTCGAATACAGGGCAAAAATGCGGTAAGTCAAACACCTGTCAAAAACCTCCCCTCTTTTCTTGAAAATGTCTCACTTTTTTTCCTTTTCTTTTTCTAAATATGATGAAACGTGCCCTCTTAAGAGAATCCACCCAAGCTGTCGAAGAGATTGATGCCTCAAACAGGGCTTTGTCTTTGGTAGACTTCCACTACACACGTATAAGTATGCTGCCTTTACAAGTGTGCATCGAGACGCATTTCTGTGGCGTAAACAACATTTGTTAGCGGGCTGCTTGGGCTGCCGCTGCTGCTGTTGTTGTATCCCGTAGCATCGGGTGTGTTCCAGCTGCACGGAATGTAACAGTTGCCTCACGGCTTCTCCCTCAACACCTGTTCATTCAGGCGGTCTTATCTGAGCAATTCCTGCAAAGCCTTCTCTTTTTGAAACGGATATTCCCTGCAGGACCCCCCTCTGCCCTCTCCCCTCACACACACACACACACACACACACACAGGCTCAAAAGCAAGCACATAACCTTTCCCTGTTTTTTTTCCGTCTTCAGGACGAGATGCTCTTCTGTGATTCTTGCGATCGGGGCTTCCACATGGAGTGCTGCGACCCTCCAATCTCTAGAATGCCAAAAGGTAAGCTGGACAAATCCCCCACACACACACACACACACACACACACACACACACACACACACACACACACACACACACACACACACACACACACACCTCCCCAAACCTTGACTTACTTCACTGCCCCCTTGTATACTTTGGGTTCTGGTTGGAGGCTTGCACCTGTGTCATCAGTTCAAGACACTTCTTCTTTATCTGTCACCTTCCACATCTGTCAATCATTCTTATTAGATGTGTGTGTGTGTGCGTGTGCATTGAGGTGATTTCTTTCCCCGTTTCACTCCCGAGGGACCCTCCACACACATCATGGCACTGAGGCCCAGAGTGAAGCTCACTATACCGATAGAGTAAATCCGCACACACTTTATGGCGACCACTGAGGCCTGTTTTGTATTAGAGCTTTGCAGTGTGGAGGAGGAAGTGGAGACATTGACTCTTTAATGTTTTGTTTACATGTTTTTGTTTTTGTTTGTTGTAGCTGTCCTAGATCTCTGATCTCTGTGCTTTCCACTTAAGGAATAAATTTGCTGTTTTGACAAACATGAGTCAGCCCCGATAATAAACAAAATGATTTGTTATGTTATCCTAATTGATTCAAAGCCTTACTTAAGTGTGTGTGTGTTTGTCCATCATCAGGAACGTGGATCTGTCAGGTCTGCAGACCAAGGGGAGACAGCAGGATGCTGCTGCACCGGAAAGCCGAGCAGATCCGGCGGCGATACGCGAAGCCAGTCGGGCGGCCGCGGAAGAAATTCAAGCAAAGAATGTAAGTGTCGGGGATTTCTCACCAACACAAATCGCATGCCACAACCACCTTACCGGACACCTTGTTTGTTGAGACAAAATGAAACTCCTCTCAGTTCCAATTCAATCTGCCTTGTTTTCAAGATGACAAAATGTTACAAAACATTTATACGTCACCCATAGGGATGAATGAGAAATGTGGCAAAACGTTTCAAAACCTTATGACCACTGAATCCAGCCCTGGCGTCTGTGTTCTAAAATCATAGTTGCTAACCTGTTACTAAAAGCAGAGTTGCTAACCAACTTGGTTGCAATGCAATTTCCCATTGCCAACCAACCAGCAAAGTTGCTAACTTAAGTTAGCAACTATGCTTCTGGGAAATAGAAGCCTGGTGACTAATCTGACTAAATACCATTTAAAGATTTAAATATGTGACTGTAGTGTTGGGAAGGAATGCAGGGAATGGGCTGAAGGGCGGAATGCTAATGATGGTAGCTTGTGCGAAGTGTGTTTGTCTAACAAGGGCGGAGGCACCAGGTGTTTCCCCTAAATGACCATCCACCCTCTTTTTCTCCCCCTGCAGGTCTGTTGCCGGGGGCGACGGCTCTGAGCGAGCGCTGGCAGGAAGGGGGTCACCTGGTAGGGGTCAAAAGATCACCGTCTGTCCCACACCCTCATCTGCTCATGCCGCATCTGTGAAGGACACCCGAGGCAGACCGGCCGCTGTAGACGCCCGCTGGGCAGCCGCTGGCTCCCACGTCACCCCCCCTCTTCCCCCCTCCTCTTCCTCTTCCTCCTCCTCTTCTTCTACTACTTCCTTTTTCCCCTCTGCCTCCTCCTCTTCCGCCCCCCTCACTTCGTCTCCGTTCACAACCACCACCTCCACCACCACCCCTTCCTCCTTCTCCTCCTCTTCCTCCTCCTCCTCCTCCTCCTACTCTTCCTCCCTGGCTGCCACTGCAGCAGCTGGGCTCTCCCCCCTGCACAAGAGACCCCGTGGCCTCATCGATGGCCTCTCTAAGTTTTTCACCCCCTCCCCCAGGGGCCGGAGGTCGCGGGCCGACCTGGACGGTCCCCCGCGCCACTTTCACAACCACGTGGGCCGACCGCATAAGAGCCCCACCCTTGCCCACTCCCACTTTGATACAGATCGAGGTCGAGACCCAGACCCCCCAAGCCCCAGCCCGAGCCCTTACTCCGAGTCCCTCCTCGAGTTTGGCGCTCTGTCATCGCAAGCTGCGTTGGTGGCGGCAGCGGCAGGCGATGGCGCCGCCACGGTCACGCGCGGTTTCCATGGCATCTCTGAATGCCAGAGCCGGACTCCGTCGCCTCCTCCCCCCTCCCTGGCGCCCCGGCTCAGCCCCCCGTCATCCTCCTCGCTGCAACGGGCCCCCGCCTCCCCCCAGAGCTCGTCCAGCCAGTCGAGCTCGTCCGCCCCGTCCATGGGCAGCCTATCGAGCAGCAGCCAGCTCAAGGGCCTGTTTGACGGACTCTCCCACATCTTCACCGCTCAGGGACAGTCCCGTAAGAAGGGACTCCCGTGCTACGCCGAGCCCCGGCGCGCACCCCGTAAACAGGCCCAGAACATCGCTGCTGCGCCTCCCCCCCACTCCAACACCCACTCCCACTCCTTCAACCCACAGGCACTGGGCCAGAGGCCGACCTCCCTAAAGAACAGACCGACCTCTCACCCATTACCCCGGGGACGGCCGTTTAAGACGGTCGGCCATTTCCGGCGTAGCGCCTTCCTGAAAAAGCACCGCTTGATAGGCAGGTTAAAATATAAAGTGCCCGTTCTGAAGGGAGGCCCCTCGCCGGCAAAGGGCGTTGTGACCAGCGGACAAGTTAAACCCGAGAGCCTCGATGGTAAGCATCGGTCCGCCAAAATCCCACCCCCACCTCCTCCCCCCCCCCCTCTACCCCTCTACCCTCCTCCCAAGCTATACTGCCCAAAACAGCTGCGTGTCGTCCAGCAAACAATAACCTCTTAGCCTTCTCTTTGGCTTGTCGCTGGCTTGCTCTCACTCATCCATTCTCTCTCTCTCACACATACACTCACACACACACACACACACACATATACGCATATATAAGCTCGCTTTCATAACTCTCTGTGCTCAATATAGAGGAAACTACTTGGACTTGTTTTTATTATCTGCTTATATTTGCTTTCATTTCCTTAACATGCAGCAGAATGTGTGTTTCTGACTAATAACTCCACCTCTCAATTTGATTTCCCGTTTTTTTATTTCTCTATTTACATCTTTTTTCGCTTGATCTCGGCTCTTCGGACGTGCTTTTTTTTCCGATCTTTTTTGTTGGTTTTTTTTCCTTCTGGTTCCGTAGTGGCTATGGAAAATCTGCCTCTCTCCTTTTCCTTCTTCTTCTTCTCCTCCTCCTCCTCCTCCTCTTCCTCCTTCTCCTCCTCCCTTTTCTCTGCTACATGCTTCCCTCACAACGCATGGCTCCCATACCTCCTCCATAGCTCATGCTACACTAGCCCTGTCGCTACAGTAAGCTCCTCCATCTGGCTGCCAGCAAATCCCTGTAGCTACATTAGCTAACCTGCGCTGCCGAGAGCCTCTGCCACTAGCCAATCCTCATAGCATCCTCTATAGCACCGGCACCTCAAAGCGCTCTGCTCCGCTCTGCTCATCCGCACCCCAGCTGCCTGTCTCCACTGCCTCTAACAGGTTTAATGTGATTAACAGCCCCTAATTGGGCACCTAATGAGAGGGAATTGGCCCTGGCCTGCCGCTGTTAAGTGGGCTGTCTAGGGGGGCCCAAACTCCCCCATCTCAGTGGGTCCTTAAGAGACCTGCTTCTTTTTTCCTCCTTCTCCTTGCCTCCTTTAAGAGAGAGAAAGAGTGGGCCTGTGGTGCTGATGTCATTTAAATTCTGCCATCCATCTTTGCATGCATTTGTGTACACCCCACACACACACACACACACACACACACACACACACACACACACACACACACACACACACACACACACACACACACACACACACACACACACACACACACTTAAAGCATGTTAGGTAGTTGTAAATCAGTTCTGTTGTTTTGTGCATCTGTATGTGTTTACTAACATGACATATCAATAATCTTTGTAATGCAGATCTTTCTTAAAACTTAAGATTTTGTAGATTTAGAAGAAGTCTCTCTAAACATCACAATATTATTTGTAACGTGAGACTACTGATGTTAAGAACAGCCAGATGTCATTTCCATTTTGAACACAATTTAACAGAACCCAGTTGGGCTCAAAATATCTCCTCTGGAGGCCAATAGACCATTGAAATGATGGTCTAGACAAGATATAGACAGATGAAAATATGCTTTCTTTTTTAAAGAGAATGTATTTTGGATGTATTGTTTGAGGTGTTGTTCCATCACTCGCTCACCTGGCTCACCCTGCTGTAAAACCTGTGGCAGGTGCTGAGCACGGCGCCCTCTGGAGACAGGAGCAGGAACAACAGCATCAGCAGCAGCAACATCATCATCATAATAATCAGCAGCATCAGCAGCAGCTGGCGCCAGTGGCGGTGGCCAGAGAGCATGTGACTGAGGAGGATGTGGAGATCTTCAGGCGGGTCCAGGAGCTCTCCGCACAGGTGAGGCACGGGAAGAGGAGGAGGAGGAGGAGGAGGAGGAGGAGGAGGAGGTTGGAGAACACTCTGGCTTGATCCCAATGTCCACCCTAAGAGCTGAACCCTCAGACTGGCCAATCTTGACCGATCTTAAGGTAGACTCATTGGCCTTGAAGGTTCAGGGCTTAAGGTGGACATTGAGATTCAGCCAATAACGGTCATCAAACGTGAAGAACACCGTTGGAATACACAGCTGGAAGTCTGACCACGTATTTATATCAGTCATTCATTATAGGAGAAGTCTGCCGTAAATCAAACCATATCCCAGATGCTTGGACTCGCCAAGGTGCAGTTGCTGGAAAGTTTTGGAAAATTTGATGCAACCTCGACTGAATAGTGAAACGGCAGTAGTCTTACTATTGGTTGTAGTTTGGGTGGGTGTAGTCAGATAAATCAAAACGCTGTGTGTTTCTAGGGAGTCATTGGGCCTGCTGCGCCAAGGAACAGTGGGCGTTATAAAGAGCTTTGTCACTTTGTTCGTTGCTCGGATTGATCAGCGCTGTATCCTATCGCATACGCAGGCAGCTGCTGATTCTGCCCCCGTGTTCATGGCTTTCATTGTGTCCAATGTCCACACTAAGCCATCAACCCTCGTTTTGCCGAAGTATATTTTACAGTATCTTGGGTGCTCTTGGAGGGGATTACTCCATACTGTAGGAAGAAAAATAAAAGTTGATCCAGAAACTCCAAAAATATAAGAGTATATGAGAGGAAGGTTGAAAAGCCTTTATTATTATGTGGTACTTTGAAACGCCAACATGTTTCGACCCCACAATGGTCTTCATCAGGGTTTGGTCATTTCTCCTTTAAACCATGGCTTATACAAACAAATGTCGGGGCAGTTTGTCCCATTTCCATAGGTGAACTAACCGCAACCCTACTGTAGGTGATGGTGAGAGAAAGTGCTTCATAGTCCTCATGTTGGCAAAAGTTTGCCCTGTGTGTCATCCTTTTAGACCACAATTTGTTTTGGCTGGTTGATGAATTACAGCTACTGTAGGTCATTTTTATGCAAAGAATCCTCGTAGCCGTTTCTGCTGAAGCTTATATGGATTGTACTTTCCAAAACTAACAGGTCGTCAATGTGTGGATGTAGTTTTTATTTTTAAGCTCTCGACTTTAGAGTCATGTTTGAAAATGACCTGTATGTTTTACTTAAGGAAATAAAGCTGCTCTAGTCTTCCAAACTCTTGACGACCTCTGCCCCAATAGTTAACGATATTTAATATGCACTTGATTTAATGGGGCAGTTGCTTTGGATTTTCTGCTGGAATATGAAAATGAAAAAGCTTTTAATGCGCAGGGATAGAAATGAATTTCCATTGTGGAAGTGGGCCGCTGGCCACGCTCCATTCACGCTGCGCCACTGCCAGTGCTCACGGGTCTGTTTTATGAGCAAATTATAAACCCATGCAAGTATCTTTCCCATGGATCATTTGGAGATGCCATCTGTGGGCTTCCCAAGTCTCTTCCAGGCTGTCTTTTTATTGCTCTCTCTCTGTGTGTGTGTGTGTGTGTGTGTGTGTGTGTGTGTGCGCCTGCAGAGAACGGGGAGTATGAACAGCGCAGAGGCCTCAGGCCGTAGCCCCGCAGTCATCGAGTTTGGAAAGTACGAGATCCAGACGTGGTACTCCTCACCTTACCCGCCCGAGTACTCCCGGTACGCATGTGTTTACGACTCCAAATAACACGCTCTCGTTTCGACCCCACGGAGCAGCCATGTTTCTCATTACTGTTTTATAATATTTAATAATCCTGGGCTTTAATGGCCCTCAGCTGGTGTTGATCTCCGTGCTATTTTTACCCTCCTTTCTGTTGTGTTTTTGTTCATTTATTTATTTATTTTTATCTTGCATTCTTTGCAGGTTACACAAGCTGTACCTGTGCGAGTTCTGCCTGAAGTACATGCGGAGCAAGAACATCCTCCAGCGGCACGTCAAAAAGTGCGTCTGGTTCCACCCGCCCGCCAACGAGATCTACCGCAAGGCTGACCTCTCCGTGTTCGAGGTCAGTCTGAGATCCGCTCAGAACAAGGCCGTCTTTCATTCCTCTCCGTCTCTCTCTCTCTGTCTCTTTCTCTCTCTCCTCTTCTTTCTGTCTGTCTCCCTTTCTCTCTTTCCTCTTCTTTCTCCCTTTCTCTCTCTGTCTGTTCTCTTCTAAGGGGCTCAGCAGAGGGCCCGTCTGCTTGCCAAGAATGGTTGGGATCACTTTCTTTGGTTGCTGTGTGTTTAGATATGAATCTTTTCCCATTTTTATATGGTTATTTTTCTCCTTCTCCCCCCCCCCATCCTCTCTCTTTCTCTTTCCCTCTCCCTCTCTCTCTCTTTCTCTCTTTCTCTCTCTTTCCCTCTTTCGCTCTCTGTCTTATTCATTTTTTCCTCCTGACCAGGTTGATGGCAACGTGAGCAAAATCTATTGCCAAAACCTCTGCCTCCTCGCCAAGCTTTTCCTGGACCACAAGACGCTATATTACGACGTGGAGCCCTTTCTCTTCTACGTTCTCACAAAAAATGATGAAAAAGGCTGTCATCTCGTTGGCTATTTCTCAAAGGTACAAGCGCAGAACACCCCCCACCCCCTCGCCCTCCACACACACACACACACACACACACACACACACACACACACACACACACAGACACAGACACACACGAGTGAGTGGAAAGATAGCTGATGTTAATAAATTGTGCGGTGAGGGTTTTATGAAGTTGTTGGATGATCTTGGGCTTTGATATCTGCAATCTTGGCGGCTCGCGCTGAGCCTTCCCGGCACTTTCTGCCGCATGATTAAATGGTGTCTCTTCACCGTCCGTGCCATTGTAAACTTTTTCCCCCGATTAAAATCAAAACAAATGTGAGGAGATGACATCTGTGCATGAATGAAGGTATGTTTGTCTGTGCGCCTGCCTGCCTGTCTGTCAGTATGTTCTGCTTCTGTGTGTGTGTGTGTGTGTGTGTGTGTGTGTGTGTGTGTGTACGGCTCACACACGCCAGTGTCAGCCAGTCCCTCTCCTTAAGCTGTGTGTGTGTGCCTGTCAGCCTGTCCCTCTCCTTAAACTCTGTGTGCGTGTGTGTGTGTGTGTGTGTGAGTGAGACAAGGACGGTGGCAGGTGCGATATATTGCCAGCTTCAGCAGTGCTTTGACTCTGGGTTTCTCCTTCCCTCCCAGGAAAAGCTTTGCCAGCAGAAGTACAATGTCTCCTGCATAATGATCATGCCCCAGTACCAAAGGCAGGGCTTCGGACGCTTCCTCATTGATTTCAGTAAGTTGCTTAATGCCTTTGAGAACTTGATATCGCACCCTCAACCCCCACCCCACCCCACACGGGCACACACACACACACCCTTGCTCTGTCTATCCTCCCCTCCACGCTGCGCACACACCCCCTTGCTCTGTCTATCTCCTCTCCACACACACACACACACACACACACGCATGCACACACCCTTGCTCTGTCTGTCTCCCCTCCACCCACACACACACAAACTCGCACACCCCTCGCGCTTTTAGTGCGGTCACACGATTTATTAAAGGCCCTCTAAATCTCTCTTCTGTGGTTGGGTGATTAAACGCGTTAAGCCAATGACATGCTCCTTCCTTGTTTTTCCGCTGGAAGTGTGGATGTCGAGCACATGCAAATGTGGTTAATTGTCGAAGGCCATTGTTTCCGCTCGGCATACTGAGCGGGTTCCCTGCGTTCTAATTGTCTGGATTTTTTCTTTTCTCCTCTCTCTGTCATTCTACACATTTTGAGGGAAGAATGGAACAGTACAATGCGTTTGTGATGACATGAGCGCTTTGTGTGTGTGTGTGTGTGTGTGTGTGTGTGTGTGTGTGTGGTGCCTTTCTATTCCTTTTCCAAAGAAGAAAAAAAATTCACTGAGAAAACTGAGGTGGTCTCATTTCTTGATGTCTTTTGTTGGCTTTGGCACTCTACTTCTTCTGAGGGATATTTTCTGTGTGTGTGTGTGTGTGTGTGTGTGTGTGTGTGCGTGTGCTCGATGAAATGTAATGAGACATTCGGCATTTGGGCCTTTTCACAGAGAGAGACACAAGGAGGAGAGGGAGGAGTAGAAAGAATCCCTCATAGTCACCATAGAGAGATGTAAGGGAGGGGGGGGGTTCTTCGTGATGAAGAGGATGTGATGGAGGAGGAGGAGGAAGAAGACTCTAAAAAAGGAGGATGGGATCATGAGAGATATTGAGAGTGTACCCATGACAAAGGGAGAGATTAGCTTCTGAGATGAGCGCCGAGAACGAGAGCTCTCAGCAGCCTGCCCAAGAGCCTTTTGGGGTTGGGGGGTGTGGGGGGGGGGGGGGGGGCTGTGGCTACGGCGGCCAGTGAAGTTGAGCTCTCTGGATTACGCCTCTCTCATCGGACTGTGGCGGAGGAAAGCCTTTTGTTGCCTGCTGGTTTGGGTTTGTGAGCTCGTGTCCATAGGTGCCTCTAAGTAGCTCTATTACACTCATTTTCTCAAGATAAACCTCACCATGTACCATATGCTACTGGATGTTTGTTTTTTTTTTAAAGGAATATTCCACCTTTTTGTGAAATTGGGTTATTCCGTCTTAACCATACATACTGTATGTGGGTAAAAGCATTTTGGTCTCATTGCATGCGTTTTCTTAGCCTGGCAACCCAAATTTTAACTTTAGCTTAGCATAGGCACTGGAATGTTATGTTGCCTAAGAGTTGCTATTTGGCTACTTAACATTCCAGCACCTATGCTAAGCTAAAGCTATGAAAAGAGTAAAATTAGGTTTGCCAGATGAGGTAAATGCATGCATTGAGACCAAAATGCTTTTACCCACAGCTCCAGGTAAGGGGGTGAATAGTCCATTTTCATGAAAAGGTGGAGTATTCCTTTAAAAAAAAAAAGAGAGAACAACACATTTGTGTATTAAACCAGCTTATTAACATTATGTAATACAGCAGAAGCAGCTCATGATGTAATGAGAGAGGAAAAGATTGAGGGGAAAAATAGCTTTCCCATTTTCAGCTCTCCCCGATGTCATAGCTGAAGATATTAGCCAAACAATGTGTCAACCTCAGTTAAAAGTCCAGAAATTTATGGGATATGAGGGAAAAGTGTCAACAATTGGTGGCATTGCTGGTTGTGTGTGTGTGTGTGTGTGTGTGTGTGTGTGTGTGTGTGTGTACTGCCAGTGGTGAATTTAAATGTTTAGACGTTAAGAGAATGTTGAGGTGATATGCCCTCATAGTGTGCATTAGAGGTGTGCTGTGTGACCTTGAGTAATGTGCTAGTGTGCTAGTGCTTTGCCCTGCTGAGCTGAATCCCGCCAGGACGCCACTCCACAATTACGCCTGATTTATTTGTACATATAACGCCAATGATTTAGTCCGTGATTACACATTAAAGACAACCCAGAGCGATTGCCATCCCCGACACCCCCCCCCCCCTCTCTCTCTCTCTCTCTCTCTCTCTCTCTCTCTCTCTCTCTCTCTCTCTCTCTCTCTCTCTCTCTCTCTCTCTCTCTCTCTCTCTCTCTCTCTCTCTCTCTCTGCATGGGTGATCCCTTGTGTAGCTTGTTCCTCTCTGGCGATTGAGTAAACAGTGGCCTAATTACAGAAGAGTGAGCGGAGAATTAAAAAAATAAATAATAATAAAATAAAATTAAAAAAAAAACACACACACACACGCTTGTGCCACTTGGGCTGTTTGGTGGTTTTTTGTTTTGATTAGATTCGATTCGCTTGCATGGTCCCACACCCCCAACTCCCTCCCACCTCCACTTTGTGGTTTTTGAAACGCCACGCCACACCGCACCACCACCGCCGCTGCTGCACATTTAAAAGATGCTTAATTAATTTCACGCTGCCAGTAATGGCCGACCCTTGACTGGCCTGTGAGGAGACAAATTACTGATAGAGGTAGCTTCTCCTGTTTATTTATTTATTTATTTATCTATTTATTTATTTATTATTTATTTGAAGATGATGATTATTATTACTATCAGTAGTATTATTATTACTAAGCGCAGGGGGCTCGCTGTTCATTATCTTGCAGGCCCAGAGTCTTTGGAGCGATGCCGTCCAGCTGTTTCACTATTTATCTCCTGCAGTACCTCTCTCTCTTTCTCTCCCTCTCTATCTCGCGCTCTCTCTCTCTGTCTCTTTATCTCTCTCTCTGTCTCCCTTTTTTCCTTTCTGTTCCTCTCCTCCTTTTGCAAACGCACGCGCACACACGCGAAAACACACACACACACACACACAGTTAAACAGACACACACACACGCGCACACACACACACACACACACACACACACACACACACACACACACCCTCTCCATCGTCCTTGCCGGCATGCATCATACTATCCGGCAGGGGCTGAAGGAGAGGGAACAGATTAGCTTTTATCCCCCCCCCCCCCTTCCCTTGAAGGTGAAAATGGAATGCTTTCAGGAGGCCGATTCATGTCACCTTGTGTACGAATGTGTTTCTGTTCCCATTTTTTGTTTCCTTTTAAAAATATATTATTCTTTGTTAGAAAAAGTCTTCATGCAGTGCATAGTATGATGGATCTTGTCTGCTTCCACCATGTCTGTGTGTTTAGTGTACTGTTTGTAATCCCTCTCTCATCGTGATTTGTTTCTCTCTTTCTCCCCCCTTTCCTTAATTTCCATCTCTTGCTCCATCTCTCTGTCTCCCTCTCTTTTGGTCTGTTTATTTTATTTTATTCTTTTCCCATTATTCTCTCTTTCCCTCTGTTTTTCCTTATCTTTCTTCCTTTCATTTTACCTCTTTATTTCCTGCTCTTCCCCTTCCCTCCCTCGTTCCTCCCTCCCTTCCTCCCTTCCAGGTTACCTTCTCTCGCGGCGGGAAGGACAAGCGGGCTCCCCGGAGAAGCCTCTGTCGGATCTGGGTCGGCTGTCCTACCTGTCCTACTGGCGCAGCGTGCTGCTGGAGCAGCTGGCCTCGCTCTCCATGGCCGACCGCCGCCTGAGCGTCAAGGGCCTGAGCCGCGCCACCGGCATGTGCCCGCACGACATCGCCGCCACGCTGCAGCAGCTCAACATGATCGACAGGCGCCATGGCAGGTGAGTGTGTGTGTGTGTGTGTGTGTGTGTGTGTGTGTGTGTGTGTGTGTGTGTGTGTGTGTGTGTGTGCGCTGGAGTCCACAAAAATGGTCAGACTTTGGTGGGTGTGTGTGTGTGTTTTTGGTGTTGGATTTGTCTGCACATGAGTGTGTGTGTGTGTGTGTGTGTGTGTGTGTGTGTGTGTGTGTGTGTTTGGTTTTGGATTTGTCTGCACATGAGTGTGTGTGTGTGTGTGCGCGCTGGAGTCAACAAGGGGGGGTATCAGTTGGAAATGGTGGGGATTGGGTGGCTTGTGTGTGTGTATGTATTGTTGTGTGTGTTTGAATAGGCTGGTTCGTTCAGAGTCAGTAAGCATAGACATGTTTATTTGGGCACGTGTGAGGAATAGGCTACTTTTCTATTGCGAACGCGGCTGAATACAATCGTTAACCCTCCCTTCATCTCTCACTAATATCACCACACAGACATTGAATTGCACCTTAGGGGAAGGTAATATTAGGACACTAACTGCTGTAGTGTAATTAGAATAGCGGCTGTGATGACTGTTTATGTGCTACTGTCACACTTTAATCACTCTCTGCACTACTTACCTCTTAAACTGTATATGGCTTTGCTCTTTAGCGTGGAATAGCACTAACCAAGAACTCTAGACGCACTCTAGCGGTCGTAAATTGAATTTGCTCAGCGAGTACGTCTACTGATCAGCCATAGGTTGTACTCAGACATCGGTGGTGTCTGTCTGAGCTGTCTATCCACTCACAACGCGCTAAGTTGTATTCAGACATTGTGGTGTTTAGCCAAACACAATCTTCTAACTGGACAGGGAGTCATTGGGTGGGCTTAGCGTTGTTTGAATCGCCTTGCTAGTTGCTCTGATTGTTTGTAGCCGTCTTACCCGAGGGTTTATCTCGCGTTGCCAGACTGTACGTTTTATGTGATAGTCTGGCTTTTCAGGCTAGAATAGCTATGATCATCGTTGAGTAACTGACATATTATGATCTGTCTTTGTCCAGGTTTGTGATTGTACGCAGAGAGGACCTGATCCACGATCATATGGAGAAGCTGCGGGCTTGCCCCCGGGTCAATGAGGTCGACCCAGTCTACTTGCGTTGGTCGCCGACGGTCACTGTGAACGCGGTGCTGTCGGAGGAGGAACGGGAGGCTGAAATGGACGTAAGTTGCCAGGTTCTCTCTCTCTCTCACACTCACACTCACACTCACACTCACACACACGTGTGCGTACACACAAGTCCGACCCTGTCTACACATTGTCTTGCATAGGTCGCCAGCAGTCACTGTGAACGTGCTGCTGTCGGAAGAGGCAGCTGACATGGACGCAAGTGTCCAGGTGTACACACACACACGCCTGAGTCGCCTCCCCGAAATCCCCTCATGCGACCAACCGCAGCGCATACATCAAAGCACTTCCCTCGCCCTCTCCCTCTCCACACACTCAGCCACATGCTGTCTGGTGGTTTATAGACTCGCCCGCCTCATTACTTTTACGAGCACGCGTACAACATTCCCCGCTAATTGCATTTATTCTCATATCAACCGCCATGCGTCAACACCTGCTTTTAAATCACAAAAAAAGAACTTTTCACAAGGCACCGCTCTTATGCAGTTGTTGTTGTTTTTTTTCCCGCCTCTCTTGTTGTTGATGTAAAATGTTGTTTGGTTTGATTAGTTTGAGCCCATTAGAGGTTTAAGCGTGTGGCGCTGTCAGTAAACGTCTAATGATGTGCAAAATTGCTCGCATCCGCTTGCGCAACATAATTAGTCCTAAATCTTCCATGAAACATGATCTTCCTATGGTTGTTTAACACGACTCCTTCGCTGTGACAAGCATCTAATCAAGGCTCGGCAATCTCCCCTGGTTAGGAGAAACATTTATTAAAAAGGCTCATCAGAATATTTATGCATCTTCTCGCACTCTCTCTTGCACGCTCTCTCTCTCTCTCTCTCTCTCTCTCTCTCTCTCTCTCTCTCTCTCTCTCTCTCTCTCTCTCTCTCTCTCTCTCTCTCTCTCTCTCTCTCTCTCTCTCTCTCTCTCTCTCTTACTCACTCACTCTCTCTCTCTCTCTCTCTCTCTCTCTCTCTCTCTCTCTCTCTCTCTCTCTCTCTCTCTCTCTCTCTCTCTCTCTTTTCTCACTCTCTCCCTCTCTCTCTCTCTCTCTCTCTCTCTCTCTCTCTCTCTCTCTCTCTCTGCCATGGGGGTTGCTCATCAGGTTCTTAATTCTGACACTGCAACAGATTGTGTGTCATTTTTCTTTCCCCCTGTCTGCTCTTGTCGTTTTTGTTTTCCCCCACCCGTTTGTTCCTTCTCTTAATTCCCTCCATCCCAATGTTTTGTTCCCCAGGCTGAGCGACTGACTGCCCGGGCCAGCTGCTGGGAGAAAGAGGAGTGGGACGCCCTTGCCAGTCACAGCCACAGCCACCATGGCCGACGACCCATGGCCAAGGTACGCTGCAAAAACCCCTACCGGTCCTCCTCGCATCGCTCCATGGCACACGACAGCGAAGATGAAGACAGCGAAGACGATGACGACGAAGAGGAGGAGGAGGAAGAAGATGATGAAGAGGCGGAGGAGGAGGATGAGGAGTACGACAGTTCTCCGCCCATCCTCACCAAAGCGCAGACGATGTTTGGGGTCAAGAGGAAGGTGAGGCTCCAGCGAAGCTCTAAATTGCCTTGGGGGAGTTTCGGAAACTGGGCTGACATTTTGGGCCCAGCCAGTTCTCTCTGGCATGGACGAGCTGGATTTTCTGGTTGAGAGTTTAACATTTTAATTGAAGTGAATGGAAACAGTGTACCTCAAGTAAATCCAGGTGTAGTTTCAGCAGAGCCAACTAACATGTCCAAAATGCCTAAACATAGCAAGACTGATTTAATGTAAGCTTTCCAGTGGCTCATGAGCGTACCGTATAAATTAGTCAATTTGCACTCTATTTCGATGTCCTTCTGCATTTGTCACAGTTTAAGGAGTCAATTACGGTTGATGTGAAATTGACCACTCAAGGCCTAAAGTAGAAAATCCATTTGACTCTAGGCAGTGAAGGTTAAATGGATGCTCATGTAGCTGCTGTTTTAAATCGAGTAAATGGTCTTTTCACAAGCGTGTTTTTATTTAAACGCGTCTTTGTGGTTGCCGTCTTCCCTGTTTGCGCGCCTCTGTTAGCTGAGATTTTGCTTGACTGCGTTGAGCAAATAGCAGTCACCTCTCTTTACCCTCCAATTTTGGGGTTTTCTGGCCCCTCCCTCCTTTGAGCTTCCCGGTAGGCTTAAATCAACACTGTTAGACTTCTGCATTTATTAATGGTGTATACAGTCTGCGCTAGACCAAATATTTGTGTTTGCGAGTGTGTGTCTGTGTGTCTGTGTGTGTGCGTGCGTGCGTGCATGCGTGTGTTACTTAAGTTTACATATCCTTCAGAGTAGTCGCACCCGTTTAGTCTGGGAACTGGAACACTGCCACCTAGTGCCCGTGGCGGCATAGCACGATGTGACGGGGAAGCTCCTTTTAGCAAGTGATTGTTTCCTTTAAGGTTAGGTAGATTTCCTTGTTTATGCCCATAAAACTGATTCTGGTTCTGATCCTGTCCTTGTGTATTCAAAAGATGACAATGATGTAGCTGAAAAAATAAACTTTTCAGCTCTTTCGTCAAACTTATGATTGTGTGTGTGTGTGTGTGTGTGTGTGTGTGTGTGTGTGTGTGTATGTGTGTTGTGAGAGCAGCTCGAATGGCTTGCGGTTTTGGTTGTGCTTCATGGCTCATTTGTGGCTTTCAAAAAGGAGGCTCGAGTCTGCTGAGAGGAAGAGTTGCCCAAGCACTGTGGTTAGCTTCAAGCGCTCTTGCTATTTTTCTGTGTATCCTTGGTGTTTTTTTCCCCCTCTCATCTAGTTTTTTTTTTCTTCTTCTTCTTCTTCTTCTTTTCATTCGGCTTTTCAAGAGTTTTAGGGCCTTGGTAATGAGGCCACAGCTTGAACCCTCAATTTAAACTCTCACTAAGTATCATTCTTGGGGTTTTCTAAAGCATTTCGCAGAGAGAACTAGGGGTACAATTACAGTGTCATGTTTGCATGTCACCCTGTGCTAAGCAACAGCTCACCAATTCATACTTTTTTCTGTATTATTATTATTTCCCCAGAAACCCATTGCCCTGAAGAAGAAGCGCGGCCGCAAGCGCAAACGCATCAACAGCAGCGTCACCACGGAGACCATTTCCGAGACGACGGAGGTCCTGAACGAGCCCTTCGAGAACTCCGAGGACGAGAGGCCCATGCCGCTCCTGGAGCGTTCAGCGCGGCTAGGAGACATGAGCGAGGAAGAAGATGATGACGACGACGACGACGACAGTGGTGACATCGTCAAGGAGCAGCGCCGCAGAGAGGAAGAAAAGGAGGCTCTCAACGCGCGTCCAACGAAGAGACGCAGAGGTCGGCCGAGGCTAGTGAGGAACGAGGAGAACGACAGTCGGCACGAAGGCAATTTGACCTTCTTCTTTTTTTTTTTTTTCCTCTATTCTGAAATATTATACTGCGGCTTGTTCTTTTCCTTTCTTCATGCCCGCTGACTGAGCCAAAACTGCTTAGCCCTCACAGCAGACTCCTATTGTCTGACAGTAATAGGGTTCTGGTTCATTTTGAGTACGCCTTTTCTTCCATGCCACAATAGGGCTTTTACAGTGGGAGAGTCAAAAAGAAGGGGGGAAAAAACTAGATAGGCAAACTATAATTGAATATCCTGTTGGCCATTTTTCCCTTGAAGGAAAAGACTTGTTAGAATGACTTTTGTGTAAACTTGGGAGGATAAGGCGTCAAGTTCAGAATTTGCATGCATATTGTGGAGTCGCTCTACAGAGCTGTGTGAATTCTTAACAAGTGCTTTTTTTTTCTTGTCATCGTTTTATTTATATATTTATTCATTTTTATATTTTGCAGGTTCTGATGTCCCAAAGAAAGTGGGGAACCCCCGGCCGGTCAAGCGCAAGAAGGGCTGGCCGAAGGGCGTGAAGCGTGGCCCCCCGAAATGGCGTCTGAAGAAAGAGTGCAAGATGGGCTTCAAGCTCAACCTTTATACCCCGCCTGAGACGCCCCTCGTGGCCGATCACCACATTCCCAACGAGGAGCCTCGGATTGCGGCCGGAGGAGCCGGGGTTCACGAGCCGCTCGAGCCCCCGATCATAACGGAGGAAGCCAGCGAGGCGGGCACGGGTCCGGGTTCGGTGGAGACGGACACTGAAGCGGGGAGGGTCCGCTCCGAGTCTCACAGCCCGGTACGTTCCCTTGTCAGTCAGCCGGGATCCCCAGAAGGCTCGTCTGACCAGGAGGAACCCCTGCAGTCTGTGGCATCGCCAGAGCGAGAGCAGGAGGATGAAGAGAATGATGTGGAGGACCAAGATGACGAAGAGGAAGAAGATGATGAGGAGGAGGAGGAGGAAGAAGAGGAGGCAAAACCGATAGAAAATTCTAGCCGAATTACAGCAGAGCGAGAGGAGGAGGAGGAGCAGGAGGAAGAAGAGGAGCAGGAGGAAGAGGAGGAGGATGAAGAGGAGGATAATGAGGAAGAAGAAGAAAAAGAAAAACGGCAGCCCAGCCGTGTCGAGGAGCAGGATCGGGATGCTGACGACGAAGACGACAGTCACAACGATTCCTCCGCCTTGGTGGAGAAAGAGCAGGAGCTGGCTGAGGTAGACCGAAGTAGTCCTAAGGAGGAGGAGGAGGAAGAAGAAGAAGAAGAGGAAGACTACACACAAGATTTTTTAGCTCCCAGCAAACAGAACAGCCCAGTCCCT
Source organism: Sardinella longiceps (assembly GCA_027497455.2). NCBI lineage: Eukaryota > Metazoa > Chordata > Actinopteri > Clupeiformes > Clupeidae > Sardinella > Sardinella longiceps. The sequence goes on from JAODXP020000032.1 coordinate 335,662, forward strand.
CCTCCCGAAGAACCGGTCGTTCCCAACAGCACGCCAGCTTCACCGTGCAGCACTCCAGGTTTCCAAGAACCCGAAGAGCCGGCAGTATCCAACTTCGAGCCTCCTGCAGAATCTGAACCAGAAGATGAGGAGGAGGAGGAAGAGGAAGAGGAAGAGGAGGAGAGCCAGGCGAGCCAGGCAAGTCGAACGGCTCCTCAGCTGGAGGAACTCGACAGACCCCCGTCCCCAAGTCCTCCAGTGCAACAGGAGGAGCAGGATCCTCCCTCCGTCTGTCCCGAGACCGACTCGGAGACGGCGCAGGCTGTCCAGTCGCTTACGCAAGAAGTCGAGGAACCGCAGGACGAGGGCGGGATGTATGCGGATTGCGTGGAGACTCAGGAGGCCTGCCGAACACTGCAGACGTACACTCAACTGGAGCGCAGCGGCGGCGCTAGCAGTCCCCCGCCAGCCTCGGCTCACACCGTGCTGGACGACTATTCGCAGTCTGAACGCAGCAGTCCCATGTCCTCCGTCCCCTCCTCCCACCCCAGCCAATCGGTACGCTCCGCCAGCAGCCCTGTCATCACCATCCTGGAGACCGCCGGCTACACGCAGATTAGCCCCGAGCAACAGAGTGGTGGAAGCGTTACCGGCGGAAACGGAAGCGCGGGCGGTGGCGGCACCATATCCGTCCCCTCCCTCGCCATGGAAACCAGCCCCATGATGGACGTGCCGTCGGTGTCGGACCACTCGCAGCAGGTGGTGGACAGCGGCTTCAGCGACCTGGGCAGCATCGAGAGCACCACGGAGAACTACGAGAACCCGAGTAGCTATGACTCATCGCTGGGCGGGGGAGTAGCGGCCGGAGGAGGAGCAGGAGGGGGAGGAGGTGGCGGTGGTGGCGGTGGCTCCTCGTCAGGTCCGGGGGGCCCAACCCCGAGCAGCTGCTCCTACGGTGGCCTGGCGCCAAGCGGCAGCTGTGCGGTGAGCCAGCAGATGGCTGGGCTAATGCAGCAGCAGCAGCAGCAGGGTCCCGGCAGCACCCTGAGTTCACCGCAGCACTGCATCAGCAGTGTTAAGTCGCCGCAGGGCTGCGTGGTGGTGGTGGAGCGGCCGCCCAGCGTGGCGAGCCAGCACGGTTCCCATCACGGCGCCGGGCACCCTCACAGCGCACAGCACCCACAACATGCCCACGGGCCGCCTCTCGGCCCTCACGGACCCCACGGGCACCCCCAGCACCCTGCCCACGCTCACCTCAGCCAACACGGACAGCTCCACCCATCGCACCTTCTCCACACGCAACATGCAGTGCACAACCCACACCGCTCGCTTCTTCACGCACACCCGCACCCATCCCAAGCCCAGCACGCTCAACACGTGGGTGGCCCCCACGGTTCCCACCCCCAGCACATCCAACATGCCCAGCAGGGGCCACATCAAGCGCTTCATGCCCCGCACCTCGCACAGAACCAGCACAGTGGAGTTGGGGTGCACGGGCAACAGCAGCAGCAACAACAGTCGCAACAGCAGCAGCAGCAGCAGCAGCAACAACATGCGGCCATGTCGTCACGAGCTGCCCAACACGGGCAGCACTCTCACCATCACGCTCACGGCACCCCTCCGACCCCTCACCGGCAGCATGCCAGTGCCAGTGTGGCTGCTGCTGCCGCCGCCGCTGCTTTGAGCCAACACGCCCAACAGCACTCCTCTGCCCAGCATGCAGCGGCAGCAGCAGCAGCTGCCCATGCCCAGCGTGCCCAACACGGCCCAGTGCACGGCCACGGGCACGGACCTGGGCACGGGCATGTTCACGGGCACGGGCAGCATAGCCTTCATCATCACCCCCAGCAAAAGTGCAGTCTGCCCACCAACTTCTCTGGTGCCATGCCGTTGTCTGAAATGCCCGGGGAGTCTGGTGGCTCCCGTCATCCGGCGCCAGGTCCGCCACCTCGTCCTGGGCTTAGCCTGTATGAACGCATGGGGGCGCCTGGCGAGTACAGCACCCCTTACGGGCAGCCGTCGGCTACCTTTAGCCTGGCCAAGCTGCAGCAGCTCACCAACACGCTGATGGAGCATCCGATGCCGTTTGGCCACGCGACTGCCTCTCCACACCCCATTGGCTCCTATGCAAGCAGTGGCCCCTCGCTCTCATCGCAGCTTGGGCATGGACACGGGCACGGACATGGGCACGGGGCTTCTTCGAGTAGCGGTGCGCCCCCTCAGCCCCAGGCGACCCCTACGGCCAACCTCACCCCACCTCCCATGATGCTCCAGCGGAACATGGCGGCCGCTGCGGCGGCAGCAGCTGGTATGGGACTGCAGACGTCGCAGAGGGTACAGACACATGTTGGCAGTGGCGGTGGAAGCGGTGGCGCTTCTGCGTCGTCATCGTCATCATCCTCATCATCGTCTGCCAAGAGTCACTCAAGCGCCCGCTCTAAGTCCACTCCATTAGCACACCCCCCTCACCCAGCTTCCCACCACCATGCGCCCACCCACGGCCATCCCCACCCTCATCCCCACCCGCACCCACACGCCCACCCCCATCACCACCACCACCAGCAGCAGCAGCAGGTGTCTGTGCCCATGCAGGCGCCGAGTGGCACGCTTGCGGCCATGCCTCGGCACGTCAACGTGGGCATGAACATTGCCGCCTACAACTCCATGAACTCCATGAGCTCGATGAGCGTGCCGACGCTCAACGGCATGAACGGCTACCGCGTCAGCCAGCCCATGATGAACAGCGGTTACCACGGCAACCACGCGTACATGAACCAGTCGCCGCAGTACCCTATGCAGATGGGCATGATGGGTAGCCAGCCCTACCCGCAGCAGACCATGCAGGCGCCGCCGCCGCCACCGCATGGAAACATGATGTACTCGGCCGCTGCGGCCGCTGCTGGTCACCACGGTTACATGACCACGGGCATAGCCAAACAGTCTCTCAAAGGATCTTTCATGAGACGGTAGCTGAAGCCCTTACACACACACACACACACACACACACACACACACACACACACACACACACACAAACATGCATACATATAGACGCACACACGTCCATATGGTCTTGAGATGCACTGCTTTTGCCTTTATGTTTGTCTCTTTGAGTCGTTACCCCTTGAAGTTACTGAAAAACCAGCACTTGGCAGGAATGCAAAAATTTCAAATCAACAATAAATGAATTTAAAAAAAGATAGAGAAAGTTATTTTTGGACATTAGAGAAGCATTTGTGCTATTTGTTTTTTTCTTTCTTCTGTAAAGAAATTGGAAGCCTTACTTAATAAAAGCTAATAATGGTAATAAAAAAAAAAAATTAAATAGCCTTCTGGGGGGGAGGGGGGCGGTGGAGGGGTTGTGATGTGAGGGGGATCAGTGTTGCACCACCCCCTCCCCTCCACCCCCCACCCCCCCAAATCCCGTCCCCCTCTTGGGGCAAACCGTCTCATAGCAGCTTCCTGGAAGCCATGAAATGTGCCTGCTGCAGACGGGAGCGATCAGACATCATGGCCTTTTCCAGCCGACCTGTCAAACAGTGCTGAAAAGTCCGTTTGTATCATATTCTCTTTGCCTTTGTACATTTAAATTATTCAGACTTATTTTGCAAAGTGACGATTAGCATGCTACAGAGTCTATGTTAGTGACAGTGCATTCAAAGTAGTACTGTACAAGTGTTGTGCTTAATAGCAAGCCATTTTTAAAAAATGTTGGGCCTTTGTGAGGTTTCCCTGGTCAGGGGAAAGAAAATGACAAATTTATATTTTGTTAATTCTGATACTGTACAAAAAAAAGAAAACACCCCTGTAAACATTTTTTTTTTTTTTTTTTTTTTTCCGTTCTTGCTTTTTTGTGTTTGAAAGGTTTTATTGATATGTACTGTATGTATAATTCTGAACTCTTTTTGTAACAAATTTCTTCACGGCAGCTTTCTGTTTTATAATGCAGACTGATGTGTCAGAGTAATAAAAAACACATATATTTCAGAGTTTGTACCCAGTTCAATTCCAAAACATTTCCAAATGTAGACAGATCTCAGAATTAAAACAAAAGTAAATGAATATAATATAGAGACCTAATTTAGTCCAAAGTTGATATTTTACAAAAAAAAAATGCCTTGGAATTTACACTTTCATTCCATGTGTAGATTTGTTTTCTATCTTTATAAAAATAATGTTGGATTTCTATTTTACATAAATGTGGTGTAGAGCCTGTGAATAGACACAACGGAAGCTAACAGACAACTGCATGTAAAAAGCGACTTGTTATTTGTGTTTTGTTTATATCACTCTTTTTGTAGCCTTTGTACCAATACAGAGTGACTGGTACTATGGCAACGGAAGCAGAGGGTCGGGGTGGGCAATCCTGGTTATATGTACAGATAACGACGCAACGACAAGTCATGTATTTATGAGTTATCACTTAGTCGAAATAAAAAGCAAAATGCTGTACATTTTAGCGTAAAATAAATTATGATCAACCATGTAATTCAACTTCTGTTTTTTCCATTTTTTTCTTGTTCTGTTATGTAGGATTTTTGGCTACGTGTCCTGTCTAGTGGTTTTGATTTAGCTCATACAGTTTATGAATTCATATAGTTTCAGATTGGGTCCAGATTGCCTCTGCTTATTGATGCAACAGAGTGAAAAGACACAGGGAGAGATGAAAGCATCTTCTTCAGTTTTCTCATGCCCATATTGGCAATTTTTTTTTCCTGTGTGCTTTTCTGGCATGCTTTGTAGATCATGCTGTTCTTGGGTTGTACTTCAATGATTTCTGGTGTCTCTCACACTATCTGCCAGATCCTGGTAGCAATCAGTGCTAATCGGCCGCTAAACCCTAAAAGCTTCCATTTTTGGTCAGACAGTGGTGTCCTGTTAGAACCCATTTGACTACTTGCATGAAAGCTGCAACCCACACTCGCAGAGTGAATCACGGCTTAATGGTGTCGGTTTGTGTGGGTAAGAAATCCGAGCTGGAGTGGGTGGTAGCAAAGATCAAAATCTTGTTTGTGTCCAGGAAAGAAAAGGGATTTCATTCAGCTGCCTTTGCTTGTAGCCTAATGATGGTGAATATTTATGCTGATACTTTTTTGTTAAGGAGAGGAAAAAACACTGGCCCATCAACTTGTCACCACTCCATTACACAGAGGTGATTTTCTACTTTATTATTTCCAGAAGGGATTTGGGAATAACTGTCTTAACTGTCCTCTATAGCCACCTTATGTTTTCTCCACATCACTGTTTACAGTCTCAGGAGGTCCCCCTCCTTTCCGCTGTTCGTGGAGACACATATCCAACTCCCGGAGCTGTTTTAGGAAGCCCCAGTTGGGAATGATGCGTCTGTAACTCTTCACCCGGTCGATGGCTTCCACCACAGTCATGTTCTTGTAGATCATAAGGTATGCCAGGAAGAGTGTGGCTGACCGACTCCTTCCCATTACACAATGAACTAACAGCTTATCTGGGGAGAAAAAAAATGAGGCTGTTAAGTTGAGAGTAACAGAGATGGTGTTCATTTACAGTATTTAACTGACTATGTTCTAATCTTATTTATACGTGTAAGGTGGTTTGACATCTATTCAGCTGTGCATTTGTTTGATTGATGACCAATGGTCAAGTCTTGATCTATTGTAGACCAACATTCCCTTAATTACTGTAAGGAGAAAAACAATAAGTCATCAACGTACTTTCTTGATTGCTTAGGACGTGGTCGATATACTCTGCAGCTGGATAAAAATGCACACTCAGGTCAAAAGTGGGTATGTCTTCTGCTACTATCCCATAGTAGTCGATGTTCATGCCGCTGTAGTAGTCTGCTCCAGTGTCTACGTTATTCCACGTCCCCTCCGCTGCATTCAGGATGTGAGTGATCCCCTTCTTCTGCAAGCCATGCCGATCCCTCGCGGTTTCCCTGCAACCAATAGGAAATGCAGCTAGTCAGGTATGGACTTCACACAGGAGACAGGCAGGCCCAAAGATTGTCAGTACAGCAGTGGTGTTTTCAGATTTACGCTAGACAGGATGAATGCGATATAAAGCATCAAAGGTGTACTTGAGCACTGGTAAATAATTTTTTAAACTATTTCTGTCAGGACAAAAGAGGGGTTTTTTTTGTATCACTTAGCTCTGTTCGTTAGAAACCTGTCATGAATCAGAGAGATGAAGTCAGATGGAATTTTCCTCCTCCCACTGTGTGTTCATAGTCTGTTTTACACACTATTAAAACTGACATGAATTTTTATGCCCTGTCATCTCCTCATCCTCCTGCTCTTGCTGAGCCATAGCGTGCCAGAGACAGACTTTACTTACTCATCCCCGATGTAGACGTTTGGCCAGACTTCATTGACGTGCGTGTAGGCGACGCTGCCATGGGTCAGGTGCTTCTCCAACTCGTAGTTTCCAGGAGTCTCGTACTCTTCCTCTTCCACCTCGACTGGCGCGGGCGGCTTCGGAAGCTTGATCTTCTTGCCAGGCATTGAGCTACGCAAGGGCAAGGAATCGGAGAAGCCATAAGGCCGCCTTTTCCTTACCAAATACTTACTGCAAAGTCATGTCAGGTTCTTCTCATCCCTAACCACTGAATTCTTCCGAGTAAAAATGGTGACGGTGTTTTTGAAAAGTTATACTGGCTAATGCTAATGTGTGTGAATAAGTAGAGCACACTGCCATTTGAAAGGTCAAAGATTATGACCTCCATGATCTACGTCACCCTTTGACCCCTCTCTTGTGCATTACATTATAGGCCTACAGTGCAGGCAGGCAGAAAATGGAAAGGAAGACGGTAGGCCTTTTTTTTTAGCTTTGTGAAAGAACTTTGGTTATGTTGATGTGTATAGTACTAAACAGATGGTGTTTCTTCAGATAAACAGATAAGTAATAAAACACTTTGTCGCATGCATGCATTCAATGTTATCCACTTTAGTACCCTGGCTAATCAGACCGTAAACAAAATTCGTTCTTAATGTGGTTTAGTTAGGCTTTCATTTTGTCTGTCAGAGAATGACTTACCAAGGGTCAGTCTTCTTATTTTCCCTCTGACTGTCATTTAATATGTACAGATCAAAGTTGTTGTTTTTTTTATGTCGTCCCCAGTTCTAACTGTTCTTTGAGTTGTTTTCTGGGAACAGTGTGCGCCCGCAGAGGCAAGACCATATGACAGCGCACTGACAGGCGTTGAGCCTGGGTGGTATTTTTAGTCTTGTTCCACTTTCCCCCGGCGGGCAGGCACTTAGCACGATCCCTGACAGAGAATCTAAACAACCAGCCAGAAATTTAAGACTATGGCTGGCGCTGAACTTTGCTCAGCCCTGGCTGTGGTGGTGATGAGACTGCTTTCAACCATGTTTCTCATTGGAATGTATAGGGGAGAAATACATGCCAGACTGCGCTCACTTTTCAAGCGCTGCAAGACTTGCTTTTCAACGAACCACAAAATGTCATTCGACTATGATTTCCAGTCACAGTTTTATGCCTGTAATTCCTGTATGTCAGATTTCAGGAGAAGATTTCTGGCACTGCTGCAAAAAAAACAGCAGCGAACAAGAATTGGCTGATGGTGGCTCTTTGTGAAGGCACTTCAGTTATTGTTTGTCTTCGGCAAGAGGCTTTTCAAAAGATCCATCATGTCCCACGAAGAAAAAAGGCATCTTTATCACTTCATTCCTTTTTAAATTGTCCCCCATTTAGCCTTCTCTTGAATTGAAAGGGAAGGAATACCCCTATTGTGAAGCCACAGAGAGCTACCAATTTGACTCAAATGCATGAAATCATAATCTCATTTTATCAAGCTGCTATTACACTCTCTGAGCTTTTAAAGTTCCCCCTTATGTGAGCCATAGATGTGCAAATGCTGTGATGATTATCGGTTTCTGTCTAGAGACAGAGAAAGAGCATGCGTCGTTTCGGTTGGCAGGCGCAGGGTTCAAAACGATCCGCTCTCTCTCCCCTCCCCGTACATTCCCCCTTCTCGTTCGTCTCTTTCACCCCAGCCGTCATTCAGCCCGGCGGAGCAATCATTAAACCTGTGATATTCAATTCCTTTTATTATGGCAGGCTTCGTGTCTGTGCCTAGGCTCAGGAGAGCAACACTGCAACGGCAGAGAGATGGCTTCATCTTACTTCATCTGGGGTTTTTTTTTTTTTTTTTTCAAAGGATGACCTGATTCTGTACATACAGAAACACTCGGTGCACCACATTGATTTTAATTTCGGTGTGGTGGTGGTGGTGGTGGTGGAAGGAGGAGGAGGAGGAGGAGGAGGAGGAGGGGGGTTCGGAGTGAAATGAGCAGCACAAGGAAGAGGAAGACGAGCATTTGAAGAATAAATTAATGCTCCATTAAAAACTCTGTGTGATCTCTTTTGCGAGTGCAACCGCCGTGCGAGGCGAGCGCTTGTTATCAACCTGTCAAGAGTCAGAAACACTCATTAAGGAGGAGATAATGGATCTGTTTAATGCTGTGGCAACTCTCAAAGGTGGGGGGGGGTAAACAAACACAAAGCCTAATGTTGGGAGATGCTCTTCAAACTAACAATGAAACACAAAGCAGAAGTGACAGTGAATCAAACATCCTCATTTTATCTTCTCACAAAAAAAAACACATCTTTACTTTGGTTCAAAAGCCAAACCTCTTCAGAGGTCTGTAAAAGCTTCTCACACACAGAAAACAGAAACATGTAAGGCATTTAAATGAATATGAAGGCATATGGAATTGAAATAAGTAAATTTGGCCTATAGTTATATTGGAAAGATTATAAAATGTATTCACCACAATCCCGTGTCTGCATGTATTGTATGTAATTACAAGTAATATTCATTTGCACTATCTCATTAAAAGTAGGAATTTTTCAAAGGCATCATTTCTCCCAGCTTCTCTCCACAGTTAGGGTCATGTCCAGGTAACAGAGCTGACTGAGAAAGCCAGGGTTGGGGAGGATGTTCCTATGTTTACGAACAGCCACTACTGCTTCCTCCAGAGACAACCTCTCCCGGATCATCAGGTAGGCAAGCACCATCGCTGCCGAACGACTCACCCCACGGGCACAGTGCACAAACACCTTACCTGCGAAGCACAGTGCATAATGGAGTAAGCGTAATATGACAGGGTTAAGCTGGCTTTTGTGAAGTTCAAGAAGTTGTGAAGTTAACTAAGGGATTAGTTGACAGTATCTTCATAAAATTCCCGGTACGCGCTTATCTAATGGGGTAGTTCTTCTAAGGGGGCGACATGCATGAATAAATGAAACATTGTAGAAACTGATTGAAAAACTCTGAATAAAATATACAGTATTCACACAGGCTTTACCCCCTTGTGAAAGAGCACTGTGTATGAAGTCTGCAGTCGGGTTGAAGTAAGGACTAAGGTCAAAGTCTTTGCTGTCGGGCGCCTCCACTCCGTGGTACTGTATACGGGCATCTGTGTAAAAGCCTGGCCCAGTGTCGATGTGTGATGGACCATCTGCTGCGTTCACCACATGCGTCACTCCCAGGCTCAGAAGCAAGGCTTTGTCCTGAGCTGTGCGTCTGAGGAAAGACAAATACACAATGGCTGAATCTCAATGTCCATCCTAAGCCCTCAAAGACTTAACTAGAATGAATCTGCCTTGTGATTGGCCAGTAGGCCAGGGTAGGGTAGGGTTCAGGGCTAAAACGATCCGCTCACCGGCTCCGACAGAGTGCTGAGCACTCCGTTTCCAACATTCTATTCCATTGTTTTCACTACAACCGCGTACACAAGTGCGGAACTCTTCCGCCGTCGATTATGAATTACGATTGAAGTCTATTTTGTGGGAGCCGTCCATTGACATCCATTGTTAATTCCACAGGCTACTGTAAGTCCATTGCAAAATAGTTGAATAGCAAATGTCAATAGCTGTGCAGTATGAGTAACCTACATTGGTAAACCTCTATCCGAACTGACACTCTAGAATCTTTTTGTGTTTAGCGTGTTTATTTCACAGTTGCACAGATGACCACCACCAAATTTTTAAATCTTCTTTTCTTCTTCTGAGAATTCTGAGTTCTCACATCTCGCCTTCATCAGTGACACAGATGAATGACACACTAATGAATATCTTTTACTCAAAATGTACTTCTGGTACGCTTCTGAATCGAACTGCTTCTGTTTGCTCACAATTAAGCCTTTTGGTTTTTGTGTAACAACTCATTTATGAATATATCACATAGCCTAATTTGGTTGGCTTTCAGGTATGTACATAGTATAGGCCTACTTAGTATACTAGTAGTATACTTATAACTTCATAACTACATAAATATACAGATTTCTATCATTCTTTTATCTCTTGTGATTCTGTGACTGTATAGCCTGCTGAGCTACATACAGTACAATGCACACTCCTCTCCCCCCCATGTGTCCAACTGATTTACACTTATGGACTACTTCATTTCCCATCATGAATTCACAGGTTCTCATCATGGCCTTGCCATAATGGATATCACATTATGTTCCAAATTGCCTGATCCTATAATGGATTTACAGAGCCAGAATCAGGCCAGTGGAGACACAGATTATCGTGGGGTAAGTGCCAGTTTCCTGTGGATATTGTTTGTCTTAATGTGGTAATTGGACTTCCTCTGCCATCTTGGCTCGCCTGCCGGCGCACCTGTTTGTGCTTCTGCGAGGAGTCCCCACACATCTTGGTTATTGTCCTAATCAATGGGGATGGTAATGAACATGACAATCCCAAATGCCCTGAGATAAAACCGGCATCAGATTTATACCAGTCATCACTGAACTGGAAGGACTTGATTGGTTGGACACCCTTTGAACTGCATTACATTTAATACTTATAATCGTCTCCTTCTTGTGAGATGTCCTGTATCACTCCTTTCCATTATTATTTGTAATATCTACAGTATTTATATATTTATATTTATATTATTTTGGCCAAATTCAATGAATTTTTACACAATTCTACACAAATTCTACACAATCCACAATGGATTCTACACAATCCTCTTGCTACCTGTACTACTGTTTATGTTTTAAAGAAAGAGAGACTGGCTGTACACACAATCTTAGTTGGCTCGGCTTGAGGAATTTTGTTGGAGCACGGAACATCATTTTATTGTCTCTTGGGCTCAGATATCAACCTTTTTTTTTGCCAAACTGCAGTCTTTATATTGAACTGATCATCATCTCAGAAATCCCTTTGGTCAGATGAATACATTGTACTGCCCAAAATGGATACACTTTTGAACAGAAAGACTGAAAAATAGATACACAGACACACACACACACACACACACACACACGATTCATCTCAAAAGAAGTTATTTATACGTACGCGTCCCCAATGTAAACCTTGGGCCAGACTTCATTGAATGGACCGGTTGGTTGTCTCTTCTTCAGGAGCAGGCCGAGGATCTCGGAGATACTTGGCGGTGTATAACGCAGCTCATCTGCCTTTGGGTCGTCCACCTCGTTCATTCTTGACAAAGAAAAATCACTTGTCAAAATATTATTGATATTTAAAACCATTGTTTTTTTTTCTTGTCAGGCTTTCCTAATTATTTAGACTTCTGTAAGAATTCTGTCTTTGTCAACAGCGATTCATTTTCCTGTTTATTGTCTGTGCTTGACAGCTACTGTTGGCTCACATTAGCAAAGCCTCTGAGTCACCAACAGCGCCGTTTAGAAGGTTAAGTGAGTATGAATGCTAATTTGCTGTAATTGTTTTCATCAGAGAGGATATCCTGCTAAATAGATAATATGATTGGTACTCCAAATCCCACACTGATCATACCTTGCTGTGTTATTTTTGTTTTGTTTTTTTTTCCCCAAAGATTTTTCCTCCTTTTCCTACACCTCCTCCTCAACACACAAAATGTCTACCTCCCACGGCCGTGAGTTGCTGCTTCCGTGGCGGACTTTATTTCTGGACAGCGTTTGCCTCTTTGGCAGGAGGCTAATTATAAACCTGCGAGACACAGGAGGGGGTTCCAATCTGTCGCACACAGCTGAGAATCTGGTCCGAGCCGGCCGAGTAACGGTGCTGGTGGCACAGCAGCCCTATTGGGGCCCAGTCTTCTTTGTCTTATTAAGAAAATAAATAAGATCTTGCTGAATTCTGAAATCTGTTTCTTCAAACTTAAGGAAAAAAAAACAATTGTAGTTGTTTTTTTTAAGATCTTACATTAGATTTATTAGTGAACAATAGAACAATATTTTTTACATTTAGACATTGAACAGATCTTATTGAATTTTAACTTGTTTCACCTCAAACCCCCCTTGTAGGAAAAAGAAAATGTAATATGATTTGTTTCTGAAAGATAAACATAAGCCTGTTGTAAGAATCAATGTTTTCCCTTTGGGTATACACACACTAAGGAGACACCCAGATGTATTTGCGACCTTTTTAGTGTGAACTCTCACCCCAAGCATTTATCAACCGACTGCCAAAATTTCCATTAGCTCCCCTGGAGCTGCTAAAACAACAATACGCAATATAAACAAAGAAAAAGACTCCATAATATACATTCACATAAACATACAATGACCAAAATTGGCACTGAAGAGACCGAGATTCAAAATAGAGTCACAAAAAGTGTAAACACACAAAGTTTAGGATTGGGATGCAGACTGGTAAAAACTGGCATGTTTTTTCGAACCATTTGATCGATGGAGAGCCTGTCACGTACAGTAGTTCATCCGAGGGCCGGTACTAGCCTTTTTGCTGCCTCAGGACAGATTTGAGTTTTGCCCCCTCTTTTATGGAAAATCAAGAGAAAAACTGAAGAAGAAAAAAAAGTAATAAATGTATTGTGATGCCCCCCTGATATTTGGTGCATAAGCAAACGCCTATAGATCGTCATTGCCTAGAACCAGCCGCAGTTCATTAAATGCCCTTCTGTGATAGTCCTCCTCTATCCCAGCATGCACTGGGCTCTATCCCAGCATGCCTCCCCCTAATCTCCTCTGGCTGTACAGCTCTTTGTCTAGCCGCCGAAGCTGCTCCAGGAATCCATTGTTGGGGCAGATGTTGCGGTTCTCCGCCACGGCCTTGATGGCGTTGGGCAGCGTCTTCTTCTCGTGGATCATCAAGTAGGCCAGCACCAGTGAAGAGGACCGACTCAGGCCCATGGCACAGTGGACAAGAACCTTAGCTGCACATAGACAAACACAGAAAGGAAGTGTGTGTGTGTGTGTGTCTATTCTTACTATCAAATACCTACATTTAAAAGCTTGTGAGGGAAGGAAACCCCAGCTGAACGTCCAAAATCAAATAGCCATTTGATGGAATGTATTGTCATATTACTTTGTAAATAATGCTGTAATGAAACAACGGTGTTTTGCACCAAATAATTAATAGAAGTTATATCAGTGATGCTTTGTAGATTCTCACATCCAGATCCTCCACATCCATTGAACCCTAAACACAGTCACCTAGGCTACCCAGGAGGGTAAGGGTCAGAGTTCATGACCCCACATAACATACCTCCTGGTGTGTCCATGGCACTCTTGATGAAATTAGCGGCCGAGTGGAAGAACGGGCTGATGTCAAAGGAAGGCATGTCGAAGGCCTCTACGCCGTGGTACGTGATCTTGGTGTCCCTGTAGAAGCTGGCCCCTGTGTTGACGTTGAATTTGCCGTGTGCGGCGTTCAGCACGTGGGAGATGTTGTGGCCCTGAAGCAGACGCTTGTCCTTGGCAGCGTACCTTGTGTGTGAAAAACAGATACAGTATTTCCCTGAAAGACCATGGCTTAATTAATTAATAAACTTTAATACATAGACTCAAGAGCCCAAAAATGAGACATTACATTACATAGAAACAAAACATTACATAAAAATATTAGCAAAGGGGGAAACACGAAGAGATTGCCTGGCAAGTCATCCTATCGCATTAAAATGTATAGTCTGGCATCGATAGACAGACCGAACTCAGTCGTGGGTGGAACAAGGCAGTTATCTTTCAAACTGATTCTGCACGCAATAGGAAAGCCTATGGCCAATCAAAGGAATGAACAAGATGTAAACACCAATTCAAAAGACTGTTGTTTTCGGTGAAGCCTGCCCTAAACACATAGAGCGTTGTGATTAGTGAACACCAATGGTGTCTGACCAATCAAATTCCTTATGGATTGCTATTAGACATACTGCCTGAGCAAATCTATAGGCCGCTGTTAGAGTACATCTAAATTTCTAGGCTAACAAAGAGAGAGAGCTGACTCATTCACTGACAAAGTCCAGGATAAATATTGCACTGAGAGAGAGAGAGAGAGAGAGAGAGAGAGAGAGAGAGAGAGGAAAGCTAAGAAAGGCACTCATTCCAGTGTTCCCATATCTTTGAGGTATCCTTGACAGAACCATAACCTGGATTTATCATCAGTCTGATGAGTAATATTAGGCAACAATTGAATTAGGAGAGGTTGTAAAAGTTTATGCTTTAAGTGCAAAATACACATGCCAAGTTCATCTAATAATGCACTTAAATGCACATGATTCATCACACAAATGACCCTGTGTTGCGTTATTATAATGTTGTAATATCTGTACTTTTGGAGTTATTATTTCAGCCTATATTGTTGTTCTGAGTGAGATCTTCCACAGAGATTTTGCTGTTGTGTTGATGGCTCCACCTGCTTGTTCAGAGAAGAAATAGCTGCTTTTATGTTGACAAGCCCTGCTTTCATGTTGACAAGAGGGCCACCCAAGGGTTGTACGAAGTAAAAAACCATAAAACCACAGTCTTCTCTCTCTCTCTCTCTCTCAGTGCAATATTTATCCTGGATTCTGTCAGTGAATGAGTCAGCTCAGCTTCACTGAGAGTTGGTGTAGTGCACAGTAATCATCATGCCCTTCTTCGCTCAGGGCCGTCGCAACAGGACAGGCAAACCAGGCAATTGCCTAGGGCCCCAGGCTGACAGGGGCCCCCAAGATTGACTGGAGTTAGACAACTGTACAATACAAATACTTGTAATTATATTGAAGATACTTGAAGATTATAACAATATGGTTCATGTATGTATTTATGGGAGGTGAAGGGGCCTCATGTCCTGTTTGCTTGGGGCCCCCTAAGTACCTTGAAACGGCCCTGCCTTCGCTTACATGTCTCCGATGTAAATCCTGGGCACGACTTCATCCAGGTGGGCACTCGTGCCCTTCTTCACCCACATCAGTCTCTGGAGGTCGGAGGCAGAGGGTGTCTCATAGCCGTTCTCCCCACCGTTAGTGGCCATCGACAGGCCTGCACCTCTGGGCATCTCAACTCTGCCCGTGGACAATGAAACCTAATACACAGATTTTGAATATCAAAATTAAAATGATTCGATCATTAACTACAAAAACACTCAGAGAGCGCAGACCTACTCCAAGGCAATGTGGTCACAGACACAATATGAATTCCAGATAGTGTTCTGGATCACCGATCGCCACCGATCGCCAATGTACACGTTGTACATTGTATATACAATATATTAATATACAGAGTAGACAGATGTATTGTCATCCTTCCATACAGTATTGAATATGATTTTAAATTCATTCAAATGACTTAGGAGAGTTTTGGGCTTCTTGTAGATAAATCATAGCCTAGGAAAATATACCCTAGTGTAGCAAATAGCTTTGCTTTGCTGGTATGTTTACAAAATGAGCCATAGGATCCCAGTAGTTGTTGGCACATGTTTGGGAGGACCAATCAAAGTTGCCCCAGACATAACTTAGCAGTATAGACATCAAGAGACAGTGTAAAAGACAACCACTGTTTCCGCCCCTTGGAACGAACCTGATCTATTGGTCATAGTCAGACTATACATTTTGATGTTATGCTTTGGCTTCTTTCTGTCATTCTTTTGTGTACAGCATATCTATAGATGTCTCTTTCAAAAGCCCTTTGAGAGGTTTAATCAGTTTAATCTCAGAGACTAAAATGAGTTCTTGATGAGGTATTCACTGTGTCTTTGTTACAAATGGAGACTGATTCATTGTAGATCTGACGGAATGAGCTTTGAATGTGGGAGCTCCATAATACCAAAAGGTGACAGCTGTAGTCTTCATTTCTGCGATACCCTAATGCACAAGGATACTTATTGGAAAGAATGTTGTTCAGTCATGTAATCATAATTTACAGTTACTTATATACTAGAATCATGATAGAGCATGCAGAACAATGAACCTAATGCAACAAAATGTTTCTTGAATAGCAATAACTATTTTTAAAAGTATTTATGAATAGCTGTGTAATAACATGTAATGACTGTTTTATTATCTACACATTTGTGTTATAAACACTTTATACCTGCTGGTCCTTATTCCCATAAAAAAATGTATTTAATCATTAGGCTACAGCAGCGTGCAGCAAAGGCAGGGGATTTAACAAACAACATTTCATGTGTCTCACCATTACCTACTTACTGTAGCTCCTGCTGTGATTTGTATTGGGTCTCAGATGTCACTGGAGAATGCGGGTGTGTTTTCTTCAGGAGTCTCCCTTTTCAAAACAATGCACAACAATCACAGTGGAGCGCATACCCCCCCCACAGACCCACATAACACAAGCACACACACACACACACACACACACCCCACAGCCCCACATAACACAAGCGTGCGCACACACACACACAGCCCCACATACAAATACATACACACATAAACATCCGTGTACACACATACATACACAGACACACACACACAAACACACATACACACACACAAACACCCACGTACACACATACATACACAGACACACACACGTCCAAAAAGCACATTATCACAAGGGGGAAATATGAGCCCACTTTTTATTACATTTGACAGATACATTTTTTTGCCAAGATGTCGACACACACTGTGGAGATGCACTACTTGTTTGTCCTGTGAAAAGCAAATCAAACGAATGCATGCAGACATACAACACACACATACAGTATGGACACACACACACACACACACACACACACACACACACACACACACACACACACATATGCACACACATTCACACACAATATGCACACACTGAGGTACACACACACACAATCTCTCTCTCTCTCTCTCTCTCTCTCTCTCTCTCTCTCTCTCTCTCTCTCTCTCTCTCTAACCTGCCATAATGGGAGCTCGCTGTGCTCTGAAATTAGACATTGTTCCCATTTTTTACATTTAGATAAGGACACGAGTGGCTGCCCGTTTTTTTTTTTTTTTTTTTTTTTGCTCAGACCTCAAAGTCACTGGCTCTGGTCGAGGCAGAGAGGGTCTGCTCAGCCCGCGAGGTTAAAAGCATTGTTAGCTCTGAAACGGGAACAGGGGGTGTCGAAACCCAAGCTGTCCGTTAGCGTAATGACCTCTGCTAAATTTGGCGCAGCTTACCCAGGCATCTTTCTCTCTAGCATGTGCTTGATGGATTTATCCATCTCAGTGTGTAAATCCCCTGGCTCTAAAGGCTCTATGAAGTGTAATACAACATAAACACACACTTGGAGAATGGAAATAGATCAAACTGAATCCTTCGCCTATGTCAGCTAAACAGGCATTATAGGCTCCGTTTGCATGACTGTATGTATAGAGATTTCATATTTTTATTTTTTGCTTTGCTTTTTTTCCCCTCACAAGGGCATCTCACCACACACACACACACACACACACACACACACACACACATGGGTATACACACACACGGACACTCTCTCCTCTGTGTGCCTTCAAAAAAAAAAAAAAACTCTTTCTGTTACAGCAGAAAACTCAGGACTGTTCCTGCGGGACCACATGCAGAGCTGTTGCGCTTGTCACACTTTCATCTCCCTCAGGCTAAGCTCCTCTCCTACCCCATTTCTCTCTCTCTCTTTCTCTCTCTCTCTCTTTCCCTTTCTCTCTTACCGTTCCCCTGTCACCTCTCTCTCTCTCTCTCTCTCTCTCTCTCTCCTCTGTTTCAAGCCTCTAGCTCCCCCTCTGTTGTTTGTCTTTGATCCTTTTAATGCTAGTGCATGAGTGTTACACACAGTATTTATTTCAGAACATTTCACCTCAAAATAAAGCTCTAATCAGTTATGTCTACATCAACATGTATAACTGCCATCAACTGAAATATCCATCAAATTAATTAAGCATTTGCTGATTCCCCTTTCATTCATTGTTTGTTAATGACATTTTAAATTAATGATTTAGTGTAATTCATGAAAATAAACAAACCATTACGCTAAAGCAAAATCAGCACTACTTGTAGCTTATTAAAGCAGAAATTAATGGTCTTGTTGATTCTGCCACGGCTCAAGGTGACATAGAGTTAAATAAATTCAAGGCTAGCTTAATACTTCTAATTAACATTTGACTGTATTTGTTGAGAAAACATAAAAGTTGGAGAGACTTTGCTTCATTAAACCTAGAGCAGAATTTTTATAAGGAACGGTGGTGTTTCATGAACAGAGCTCAAGCGTAATTCATAGCCATAGTCTTGTAAATGTATGGAAATGCTATTAAGCCATAAATATGTCATCTATGTATGGGTGATGACATGGGAGAGAGACAGTAATAACAACAGCAGAGTTCTAGAACGAGGATTCCGAATCCCTTCCATCTGACTCTTATTTTATTCTCTGACAACAGCCCGTTTAACACTACTGTGGCAATGAATAATGAGCTACTAATTCATTGCCCTGATTGCTTTTTAAAAGAGTAAACATGTTAAAGAAAAAGAGAATACTTAAGCAACTCCCAGGCACAATCTCACACTTGCCTTTATCGTGGCGGCTTGTCAAGATCTCTCATTTAGTGGAGCTACGGTTTGACAGGAGAAAAGTTCTTTGCAAGGCACCGCTGGGAACATTCAGCCCTGCAGCTTTCTCTATTTTAACGTCTGAATCACTGCTCAAAATTGTTCTGGCAACATCTTTCGCATTCCCCCCAGGTTATGTGAGCTAGCAGGAGGATAGAGCTAGGCACAGCTTGCTATAGTACGGGCCTCACCAGCAAGTGTTTAACACTTTTTTTCCCCTGCTGTATTGAAAGAAATGATATCTACCCCCCCTTTTTTATGAAGAAAAAAAAAATCTCATTAAGCAAAGAAATGTTTTTTTTTCTTTCCCTCTCTCTCTCTCTCTCCCTCTCTCTCTCCCTCTCTTTCCTTTTCCTCAGCCTTCACTCATCTTCAGTTAACTCTCCAATCTGGCCTCTCCTGTGCCGCAGACGTCTCAAAATAGCCGACCTCATTCCTGTGGAGCCAAGTTTAAAAATAAGACAGATCGTTTTAAATATGCACAGATTCTGTCCACCTTCTGCCCATGTCCCTTCGGTGGGGAGCTGTATTTATTATGAATGCCACATCACCACCAACCTAGCCCTAATTACCTGACATGCAAAATGTCACATTATTGTCACCACTTGGATGAGATCACTTGTTTGGCAGCCTCCATTGCAGTGATACAACTGTAATGATAATGCTTATTAAACTCCACCAGATGCAGTTACCCACCGTCAAAAGAAAGCAAACACATTCGATTAGTTGAAAAAAGTTGAAATCCATATTTATTGCAGAAAATCTGTCTCTTCAAATGGGCTTTGGTCCTCTTGGTTTAAAAAGTATTATTGCCTCTGCGATTCTGAAGATATAAGCCTAAAAGACTCTTGGACAACTAACACAGAATAACTCTGCAGCAGAATTTAAGACTAGAGACTAAAGGGAGGGAGGTGTGACCATGACTTCTACCTCATTTGTGTGTGTGTGTGTGTGTGTGTGTGTGTGTGTGTGTGTGTGTGTGTGTGTGTGTGTGTGTGTGTGTGTGTGTGTGTGTGTGTGTGTGGTTTTTTGTGTGTGTGTGTGTGTGTGTGTGTGTGTGTGTGTGTGTGTGTGTTTTGTGTGTGTGTGTGTGTGTGTGTGTGTGTGTGTGTGTGTGTGTGTGTGTGTGTGTGGTGTGGGTGTTGATGTGTGAAGCCAGACACATTTTTCATATTTACCAAAGTGTTTGTTCCCTGAGCACACAGTAGATCTCTTGTAAGATCTTTGGATTGCAATACCTAATATCACAGAAACCCTCCCAAAGGTCCCTTCCACATGTAACAACCCTTTTATGCTGTGATAAAAATGATCAATAACAGAAAATAGACACACAAATGTAATGACTAGTACTACTACTGTGCTACAAACAACAACAAAGAAATCAAAGCTTTCACAGTAAAATGATTGGCATACAGAGACCACTGATCTTTCCCTCTCACTGAAATTCCTGTGCAAACAAGTAGCACTTTATAATAATTGTCCTCTATAAATGGTTATTAAACAGCTTATTAAAACCAGTAAGTAGTTAATTAATTGTTAATAGATAACAGTTAACAGTTAGGTAACAATAATTAGGCCTAACAGAAACAGTATTTCACAGAATAGTTAATTAACAGCTAGTTTAGTTTGTTATGACTAAATGATAAAATTTAAAAACTTGATAGAATTAAATCATCTTACTGATCACCAGGCATGGACTGGCTATAGGGCATACAGGGCAATGCCCGATAGGGCGACAGCCATTTTTAGGCTTATTATCTTGAAGGATATTGGGCTAGTCCAATTAAATCTCTAGTGTTCATGCAATGTGTTCAATTTACAGTGTTATTAAAGCTTGCCATGAAGTAATTATTGAACAAAATTATGGTGGGCCACCATGGACAAAAATGCCCGGGCCATTTTGTTGTCCAAGTCCGGCCCTGGAAAACCACTAACTTTCCTATTTCCTTCTTACTTGATGTTAATAAGCTATTTAATAACCATTTATAGAGGACGGCAATTTATAAAGTGCTGCGACTTTGTTGGTGTGCAGTGGACAGGTCTCAGTTGTCAGGCAGCCATGCAGGCATCACAGGATGATGCAGGTCTTCTTCTTCAGGTTGAGTTGGAGGTCCAGGTCCAGTAGCAGAGCCAGGAAGTTCCTGTTGGGGTAGATGGCCCTCTTCTTCACCACCGCCCGGAGAGCCCTGTGCAGGGGCAGGCGGTGGTACAGCATGAGATACGCCAACACCAGTGTGGAGGACCGGCTCAATCCCATGATGCAGTGCACCAGAACCTTGGCTATGGGAGAGGGGGAGAGAGAAGAGGCTCACATTCAGTATGTGTTTAAACGTGTTGCCTATTAATGATGCCAATTAAGACGAGTCAATCAAATAACACAATTAAAACAATTATTGTGAGTATAGGTTAGTCATCAAATGAATAAAATCTAATTAGCAAACAGCATAACACATGGACACCTAACATGTACTGTATAACACTGTATGGGCACCATGACAAGTGTATAAAATTGTATGGGTACCATAACATGTAGTATCATTACATGGGCACCAAAACATGTAATGTATAACAGTCATGTATAACATTGTATGGACATCATGATATGTAAGGGATAACGGCCGCCGAGGTGTCCCAATATAAGGTAATAATGGCGAAGAACAGCTTGATGGCGCAGCCACTTGCATCCGACAAGCCCATTATTACATGATATTGGGAGCACCTTGAAGGCCGTTATCCAGCTTATTACTCGGTTGCAACTAAAACATATAGACGGTAAGCAAGTATTTAAAACATAAAAGAAACATATGGCTCCGTTTTGAAAGAAGTTAACCTGTTCGGATGCAGCTCCCGCACCTCAGATAAATGAATAGATAAATTAATATCAACAAAGAATATCAACCCATTCTTCTTCAAAAAAATATGAAAATTTGTGAAATATTTTGTCAGTACATATATTTTTGTTAATTGTAAGGTCATACAATATCCCACTATCATGTTTCTGGTATGTTCTAGCATGCTTCCAAGGGGCGAGATATCAGCAAAAATGTAATATGTATATACATTTTTCTTTGTTGCGTCGACACAAAATTTGAGAGTTCCTTGTCCTGCCAAATCCCACTTTAACCATAACTGTGTATGGGCATCATAAAATGTAGAGTATAACATCATATGGGCACCATAAAATGTAGGTTAGTGTATGGGCACCATAACATATAGTGTCATGAGA
This sequence comes from Sardinella longiceps, assembly GCA_027497455.2. Classification (NCBI taxonomy): domain Eukaryota; kingdom Metazoa; phylum Chordata; class Actinopteri; order Clupeiformes; family Clupeidae; genus Sardinella; species Sardinella longiceps. The sequence goes on from JAODXP020000032.1 coordinate 357,595, forward strand.
TATCAGCAAAAAATGTAAGATATGTTTATACATTTTTCTTTGTTGCACCGAAAATTTGAGAGTTCCCCGTCCTGCCAAATTGAATATTATATATGCCACATTGACCACTATACATGTATATAACGGTGTATGGGCACCATAAAATGTAGACTATAACATCATGGGCACCATAACATGTAGTGTGATTGTTTGGGCACCATAACATGTAGATTAAACAGTGTATGAGCACCATAACATGCACACTGTAGTGTGTGACAGTGTATGGGCAGGCTAGAGGAGAGCAGAGGGCACGGCTGTATGAAAGGAGCAAAGACAAGAGTTGAGGAGAGTGTTAGGGGGGATTGTCCAGCCAAGGAACAGAGAGCAAAAAGAAAGGGGAGAGCCGAATTGGGCAGAGAGGAAGAGTCAGAGAAGAGGGAAAAAGCCAGAGAAGAAGGACGTTCCCAATTGTTTGGGGAGACTTAAAGGAAGCCTATAAGTGAGGAAGAGAAGGGAGAGGAGAGAAAAATCAGGGGCCAAGGATTAGTTCCCCTTCATCTTATTAATAACATACATGACTGCCCCCTTCACAAAAGCACGGCCCGTTATTCCCTCAGCTTCAGGGTTAAAAATAGCCCCCACAATTCATTGCCTTTGTTCATGTAAGGTCTACTTACAGACAGGTCCTGGCTGGCAAATTAATCCAGAGGACGCCTTGCGGTCCTTTTAGCAGAAGTCCCCCTTTTCCGAGGCCAAATGGACGGGACGGAAGTTATAAATTACACTTTTAAGAGGTAAGACACCTAATTCTTAGCCTCTCGTGTGAATGGAATGACAATGGCTTTGACAGCGTGGGCTAAAAATGTCCCTGGACAGACAAGAGAGTCGAAGTGGAGAAACTAGATGACAGTGCAACTTTCAAGTTCGAGTGCCCCCCCCCCCCTCCTCCTCCTCCTCCTCTTCCTCTGTCTTTCACAAAAGAGAACGTCTGTCTGGTGCCAGGGTTGGAAATCTTTGTGCAGACTTTTGTTGGAGACAGTGAGAGGTAACTGAACTTGAGGACACCTGGTTGAGTGGTGGTGGTGAGATGTGTTAATGGCAAGTTACCTTGTGTTGAGTTGCTGGAGCAAAGGAAGGCACAGTTTTAAAACTCATTGCGCCTTACCATCAGGTGTTCGGAGAGCTTTGTGAATGAAGTCAGCGGCTGGTTGGAAGTAAACGTCCAAGTCAAAGTGAGTAGAGTCCTCTGCCGGAATACCACAGTACACAAAATTGCTGCCATAATATCTTTGGTCTCCAATACTGCCCCGCTTTGAGTGGGCAGCATTTAACACGTGAGTGATGCCTAAGTTCTGCAAGGCAGTCTTGTTTTGAGCAATGGATCTGGCAACACAGAAGGAGGGTTGTGGTGAGTTGAAATATGACACAAATCAAGGGAAACAAGAAATATTTTTCCATTCATTTTGAATGAGTATTCAAAACCCCAGTAGTCCACGTGTTTGTGTTCACAAGTGGCAAAGTTTAAGTGGTATGTTCATTTACTGTATCTTTCAACTCAATGGCTGAAAGTCTTTTGTTATGGTACTTTTAAACTTTCTAATGCCATGTCAGATATTCCCAAAAATTCAAAGGCTAGATTTAATTGTGCATTATTTACGGTGTTGTTCACACTCATTCACACACACACACACACACACACACACACACACACACACACACACACACACACACACACACACACACACGTACACACACATTTATGTGCATACACACATATATACATACAGTATGTAGACACAGACACATTTAGAGAGGGTGAGAGACAAAGAGAGAGAAACTTACACATTTCCTATGTACAAATTTGGCCACACTTCATCAATCTGATGCAGACCCAGCTTGCAGGAATCCAGAACTTTCTCCAAGTCTTTCACTGTGAGATATTCCTTTTTGTGGACCTTCTGAGCTCCCATTTTGGCGCTAAACAGCCGGCCAAATCAATGAAGTTTCTCTGTTTATTGTGTCACGGCAGTCTCTGTCATGCCTTCTCGTTCAGACTGACGGCTACAAACAGGTGTGTGTTTACGCTCACAGGAAGGGTATCCAATATAGTGCCTACTCCAGCATCCAGTGTATACTCTTTCCTATTGACAGGGTGCGATGACGGACTAGCTGTCTTTCGCTGATGGCTTCTGCGCACCACCCGATACGTTAGTATGACTAACCAGCAAACGGTGAGAATCACTTGATGCGAATGTGTAAATACTTATCAAGATTTCCACAAGATTATATCAAAGAACTCTGTATCCATTAGATAAATACAGACGTGACGCTTGGTCCCACCAACTCTTCTTTGAAAGGAGTGTGTTGTCAGTTGACAGATTTTCTAAGCTCTGTGATATACATGACACGATCTGTCCTTTTGAAGGACAGAAATTGTCACCTCTGCTTGGAGTGCGATGACTGTATCTCTGAAGTGTCACTGGCATGCCATGGTTGTGCTTTGATCCAGATCCATTGCCCCTGTGCAGTTGTGGACTACATGTCTGTCACTGTATAGATCTCAAATAGCTTTGCTTTGACTCTGTCATTCCTATGATATAACCGCATGCTGCTGTGATAAAACAATGTAAAAATAGTTACGCCATAAAATTACGTGATCAATATGCAAAGCATTTTCACGTTTACACAACTGTGTCATTTCTGTCATAGCAAATCTACTAACCTTGGCTTGAACCAACCTTAAACTGCAACTTTACTGTATAACCTGGAGTGAAAAGATTACCTCAACTTGTCACATAAATCATGTTTATAAGGACTTTGAATGCACATTATTTTGATCTGCAACAGGAGTGGCCTCTCCTCTTTTTGCTTTTGGGCCATATGCTGACAAGGGCCAATGGAAAAATAAAAACAGCCATTTTGACCAATTACAAGTGAACTACAACTAATATTAATATTAGACTAATGTAACAGCAGGCCCACTGCCTTTTTTAATAGGTCTACATCACGGGGGGTCGCTTGAAAGATGGCAGGGGGCCACAATTGGCCCCTGGGCCTTAGTTTGGCTACAAGGTTGATCCTGATCTACAAGGTTGATTCATTCCTGTGCTGAGTCAGGCATGGACTGGCCATAGGGCATACAGGGCAATGCCCGTTGGGCCGATGGCCATTTTTGGGACAGTGCTGTCATAATTCAAGTCATAATTTTGGATATTGGGCTAGCTAGTCCAATTAAATCTCTAATGTTCATGCAATATGTCCAACTTACAGTATTGTTTTAGCTTGCCAAAAAGATAATATTGAATAAAATCATGGTCGGCTGCCATAGCCAAAAGGCCATTTTTTGATCCCAGTCCAGCCCTGTGCTGACTTACTAGTGTGTGACTAAAAAGGACCTGACGGGTCATTGTTGCTGGCGTAAGCGTGAGTCCAGAGCCCTGAGCTGCTTGAGGAATCCTCTGTTGGGGAAAATCCAGCGGCCAGTCATGACTTTTCTGATAGCGTCCACCAGTGTGAAATGGTGATGGATCATTAGGTAGGCAAGAACCAGGGAAGCTGATCTGCTCACCCCCACAGCGCAATGGACAATCACCCTAGCTGGAGAGAGGAGAGGAAACAAAAGAAAAAGAGGAGAGAGAGAGAACAGGGATGGATCTGACTATAACTGCACTAAAATACTGACAAATAACTGTTAAGGTGTTAAAGTATGAGTGCAATTCATCTTCTCCAAACTTGAATAAATTGAAAGGAACCGAGAGAGTGCACAGAGAGTGCACTGAGAAATATTAAATAAAAAAGTAAAATACTAGCCATTTACAGAACATTATTATAAATATGTAAACTCATGTATACACATGCCCTATATAAACAGCAAGGGGATTTATTTTATATATATATTTTTTTCTCTGTTATTAAATTCATATTTTAATGATGTCTGATTCTAAATAAGTTGTTTAATGATATGTAATTTCTCGGTGGAAAATATGGTGGATAATTGGATCAGTGAGAACACACTTTTATTTACAGTAGCCTCACTACAGTATGTGGAAAACCAACTGTAAATTGGCCCTTGTGTGCCCTTAGAGAGCACTGCTGAAATTGGATCTCTGTGGAGACTTGCGAGCGAGGTGATGATAATATCAGAGAGGGAGAGCGCATGTTTTTAATAGGGAGTGTTTTAATGGCTTAACTAATGCGGGAACAGTGGGAGCTGGCTGCGTATACCTCCGGGTGAGTTCAGTGCTTGGTGAATATAATCAGCCGAGGACTGAAAATAGCGTGAAAGATTAAAGGACGGTGAATCATCAGCAGGCACCCCGTGGTACTCGATGGTCGACCCGTAAAATTGGTTACTCCCCTGGGAGTACATCTTCCCATGGGCAGCGTTCAGGACGTGTGTGATACCCAGCTTCCACAACCAGTAGCGGTCATTGGCGATGGACCTGTGGATGGGTGTTAGTCAAACAATGTGGGAGAGGGAGGGACATAGATCTCTGAAAAAACGTTAAGTATAACAGGGGGTAACAGTACAGACCCAGGCCTTGAGTTGGCTCTTTGTTTCTAACATAAAGTAGCAGAGGCCTAGACAAGAAATCTAGACGTACCCTAGCGGCAGCAAATAGATTTGCTCAGCCTGTACGTCTAGTAGCAAGCCATAGGGAATTTGATTGGATGACGCCATTGGCGACATCTAATCACAACGCTCTATATGTTTAGGGCGGTCTTTGCCGGACACAGCGGTCTTTTGAATTGGTGTTTACATCTTTTTCGTTACTCCGATTGGCCATAGACTATCCTGTTGCGTCCAGAAGTAGTTTGAAAGATAACAGCCTTGTTCCGCCCACGATTGAGTTGGGTTTATCTCTCGATGCCAGACTATACATTTCAATGATATAGGATGGCCTGCCAGACTAGCATAGGCCTATACATAGGCTACGAAACCAGAAAAGTCTGACTAACAAACCTCTGATGGCCTCCGGTCAAATATAGCATGCCTTGTAATCTCTTTTCATTAACAGGCATAAAATGATTTAAAGTCTCATATGACATCACTTACATGTCCCCAATGAATAAATTAGGCCAAACTTCATCCACATGATTCCCAGTCCTTTTTCCAGAGTAAAAAATTCTTTCTAGTTCTTTTACAGATGGAGTGTTGGCTGGTGTAGATATTTTGTCTTGCACCGTATCCTCAGACATGATCCTAAAAGCATTTGGGGTTGGTTTAGAACTAGGGTTAGACTATCCTTAACATTTGCTTGGGTCTTTGTAATGGTGGTGTGGCAATGCATCATGATAGTGACAGGAGCAGGTGCCAAATAGCAGCAAGCATGACAGGCTAAATCTAGTGTGTGTGTGTGTGTGTGTGTGTGTGTGTGTGTGTGTGTGTGTGTGTGTGTGTGAGAGAGAGAGAGAGAGAGAGAGAGAGATAAAAAAGTCAGCAGCTGTTTGGAATATTCGGAGAGGGTATAATGATATAAAAAGGATATTAAATGAATTAAATTAAATTATTGTAGCCTAATTTGACCGTGTATCGCTCTGACATTTGACTGCAGTCATTCAACTTGATAGTCGTGCATGTCCATGCATGGCCACCAGAGGTCAGTGTCTTTATAATCATGGGCTTATGTGCCAGCACGTCCCCATGATGAGCTCTCTCTCCCTGCTCCGTGGCTGTTTACAACTGCTCTCTCAGCGTCAACACTAATGTGCGCCGTTAAAGGCTAGTCATCTGGGGCGCAATGATTTACTTCAAACGTATAGCAGAGATATTTTGGACAGACTCTGAAAGACCTACGGCTTGTGACTTCCAGTTCTCCGAATGAGACAAAGGTGAACGCTCTTTCTCTTACTAATTCTTCATTTAACTAGCTGGTAATAGAAGATTCACGACTTGCTAACCAGGCTAACCAGTGTTGTAACAAACAACTAGCAAGCTAGCTAGCTGGCTATCTGACAGGTCCTAACGTTGTGATCCCTAGAGCAGAGAATCCTAACACTAACGTTAATTAACACAACAACACAGAGAGATGTCCTAATACCTTTAGTTATATGACTCTGTGATTGACATGCTATATCAATTATTATAATACATTATGTTCAAACGAATTTGTTAGCAAGATATGTGAAGCACGTTTGCGGCTGAACAATAAAGCTATCGATATGTAGCATGCTAGTGTAACGTTAACGTTGCAGCTGCCCATTGACCTAGATTGTCTGTCACCCTCGTCTTAATATTAGCCACACATTGTAATTGGACTTTTGATAACGTATTCCTTAAGACAATTCTATAATCCAAGCATGGGTCCTGTGAAAACTTAAGGTTAACGTTAGTGGTCTGGTCACGTTCGCGTCAGAGGTGTTAAAATTAATGCAGATTTCTGACAGGGACCTGAAGCTACCAAAATTTCTGCAATGTTTACTCTGAATCGGAGTAGACTATGGAGATGCACAGTCAAGCCCAACCTACAGCACACGAATACGTTCTCACTGAAAAATATCAACAATAAATTGGTAAATTCAGGGAGCATATAGCAATGGATAACAACATAATAGGTCTAGTAGAAGACTCGTGTTAGCATAGAGTTAGCACATTACAAGGTTACAATGTTATTTGTGTATTGGATGAGCTGGGATATGGTTCGTTTGTGTCAGAAGGATTCTGTTGTAGGTGTTGACTTTGTTTTGAGCAGCATCGTAACAAGGCACGTTGGTTTCCCTATCCTCCTTGGTGAGCTTTCTAGGCGGTGACCTATATCAGTTTGGGCTGGGCTGGTGAATGTACCAGCCATATATCATTTAGTGAAGGCGCGTCTTCTGCTCGGACTAACTGGCTGCTGATACTGATTATAACGATCCCAAATGCCAAGACCCATGAAGGAGAAATGAGATCATTCAGACAGTCCGTTATGTTTCCCGGAAAGCCTTGACGGTCACATGGAGAGTGACACTACAACAGAATTTAAGTCAGGTCAGTGGACAAAGTTTCGCTGTTAAATGAAATAGCAGAACTTTCGAAATCCTGAGCTCACTTTAGTGCTGTGCTCGTCTGGTCTTGTTTCCTCTCCCCAAGGACTGTCACAAGATTGCAACAATACCCATGACTTGGATTTATTTATTTATTTTAAAAAGCAGGGGATGCTCTCTTGACGGTCGTTGCACTTGTTTCATCAGAAATGGGACTTCTTACACACATTTGACCACTGTCTGGGCTTGTTGAGCAATGTCTTGCAAAGATCTGGTTTATCAAAAAGGCATCTCTGATGCAAAGCTTCACTGGTAGACTCGTTGACTTCACAACTTCATGAGACTCTTGCTCATCAAGTCCTCTTAGGCTTATTTGGGCGCGTGCATTGAACTGTCCTGACTCTGTGGCTCGTTGGCCTAGGACCCCAGCTAGTTTATCTCCGGTGTTCTGAAGGTAGGTTTATAATAGCATTTCTTTTTTCGAAATAGGACTATCTATTTTGAAGTGTCGGATAAAGTATCAGTGAAGTGTTGGGGGAATAAGGGAAGCATATTTCTGGCAGAGCCTAGAAACCAGGCTATGAGACTTACATAATTCCACTTAATACGCAGGTTAATATTACTATGTCCTCTGTGCATCTATAGGGCACTGGGTGTGTAGTGGCTTCAAACTAATAACCCTTCTTGACTAACTGCCAGAGCCCATAAGAATCATACCATTGCTGGCAGCTCTTGTGATTTAAGTATTTTAGATTTGGGACAAGAGATTGGACCCCTATTGACAAATACTGTAACTGCCAGGCCAAGCCTTTAGATTATTTAGCTACTTCTTACCTCTTCAAGGTTCTGACATTTGTGGTTAATCAAACAGCTGCGCTAAGAGCTTGGAAGTAAGCGATTGTTTCAATTTGTTCCGTTGAGGTTCCTCCCTGGAAGTGATAACAATCTCCTTTGTCAGACACACACATAATATGACACGGGACGTGAACATGGACAACACTAATCCAATGTTGAAGCTTGTTACTGCCTTCACAGTTTGCATATGAAATTACTTACTGTAAAGCAAGATGACCCGCCCAGATAAACAACATGAAGAAATTTGTTGCCGCATGTGTATTTGCCTATGATAGATAACAGTCTTTGAGCAAACAGTGTCTGACAGACTGTCTTGTCAGTAGCTGTGTGTGTTGTTGCTGGTTGTTGAACTCTGTCTTCTTTGTTGGTGTCTGTCTATATCTCTGCCAGTGTAGCATCCACAGTAAATTACTTTTAATGCTGCTGTTGTCTGTGTTGCTTCTGCCAGCAGACCTCCAGAAGTGAATTACTGTTCACATTAATCACCGTCCTGTCCACCTCCTTGACCCCCCCTTCTCTCTTTTCCTTGCGCAGTCAGAGCGAAGGCGACATGGCCGGCTCGCATCAGAGCATCCGCCGTTGGACGCCGAAGCACGTGGCGCGTTGGCTGCGCGAGGAGGGCTTCTGCGACTACGTGGACCTCCTGTGCAACAAGCATCGGCTGGACGGCCTGAGCCTGCTGACGCTGAGCGAGTACGACCTACGCTCGCCGCCGCTGGAGCTGCAGGTTCTCGGCGACATCAAACGACTCATGGTGTCGCTGCGGCGACTGCAGAAGCAGAACGCTGACGTGCTCGAGGAGCTGGGACTCAGCTGCGATGGACACTCGCCGATGGGCGGTGGCGGAGATTGGCTCTGCAACGGCGACGCCGGGCGCGACTACGATGGCTCAATGGGAAACGGCGGCGGTGGTTCAGATCATCAGTACCACCAGTGTCATCAGTATAGCAACGGGAAACATAAACAGCAGACGAGACGGCTAGACCCGGAGTACTGGAAGACCATTGTCAGCTCGGTCTATGTGATGTTCGTGTTCGGGTTCACCTCCTTCGTCATGGTGATCGTGCACGAGCGTGTCCCAGACATGCGCACCTACCCTCCTTTACCTGACATCTTCCTGGACAGGTAAGTGATAATGGCAACTGACACACCTACAGCATATGTCCTTTTTGAATGTTGACACATATGACTGTAAGGGGTTGGTGGAAGTGTTGTAACAATGCCTGCCTGTCTGTGTAGACTGCAGTAGCAGGTACTGGGGCCTTTGTTAGACAGACTCAATCCAGGAATAATCAGAACACACAGAATACTTTTATATGTAAAATAATAATATATATAAAATAAGTTTTATTGAGATGCAAAAAGAGACTGACACACAGTGTCTCCCTCAGAGTCAAACAAAAGTGAACTGCAGTCACCCTACAATATTGTTTTTTTCAATGTCAGCACAGCCAAAAGGGTGCTGTTATCATGCGGAAACATGCTTGTGGTCACTGTGGTTTACTTTAAACATGCTACTTCTGATGACCCCAGCAACTCTTACAAGGTTGTGGTCAGAAACTGATAATCAGTGTTATTATGGGCCTCCCTTCTTTCTCCACCATGGACTACTGTTGGATCAGAGTTTGTGCCTTGGCTCTTAGCTGTAGCATAAGTCTGTGGTGTTTTCCAGAAGTATTTCCAGTAACTTGATATGCTCATTTTCATGCTATTACCACAACCAAAGGCAAACAAACATGCCAAAACATTTATGCTTTTCCTCTGTGGTTTTGAATCCTGATCCTGGTATTGAATCACTCATCATCTGACATGAGTGCACCAGAATGAACCAGTGGCTAAATCCTAATGTTCCCACTGAGGCCTAGCCTGACCTAGCCCGCCCTTATCACCCGGTGGAATGGAATACTGTTTTCTGATTGGCTGTCAGGGTGTCCGTTATTTCTAGATAACAGGACACCTGAGGCATTGTTGGGTTAAAAAAGTTTAACCAGCGTTCTTTATCAATGCTCTTTAGAATGCAGCCTTGCGGATCTTCTTTCATAAGAAAATAGTACCCCAACCGAACAGGATAACTTCTTTCTAAACGGAGCCACATGTTTCTTTTACGTTTTAAACACTTGCTTACCATCTATACGTTTTAGTTGCAACCGGGTGATAAGCGGGATAACGGCCTTCGAGGTGTCCCGATATAGGCTTCGCCGTCGGGCTGTTCTTCGCCATATGCGTCGTCCATTATTTCTCTATATCGGGACACCTCGGCGGCCGTTATCCCTTACATAATACGAATGTTCATCCATATCCATGGTCTGGGGACGGCCGTCTGGGGCGGGTTTACATCGGTAGAGAGACAACCGGCCAATAAGCAAAGCTGATTAGATGAGCTGCCCAATCGTTTCAAACTATGCAGATGCTGCCCTGGATCACCAATTACCACCAAAATCATCTGTCACTTGTCCCAATACACCCTTTGTCCGAAATTTTCATCCATATCCGTGCAGTACTTTTGGAGTTGTTTTGTACATAGACAGACAGACAGACAGACACCAGCGAAAACATAACCTCCTTGGCACATGTAATAATGAAAAAAGTCCTTTAATAGCGACACAGAGCCTTCCAAACATTTTCCAGAGACATAATACATAATCAATCTGTTAGAAGATGCTAATGGGAGTATATATGGTAATACAGTCAGCAATGCCACGATGCTGTATCTGTGTCTTATTTTGTGGTGGCTTCTAACTGAACAGGTGATGGTCAGGAAAGGAGACAGCCCTATGCATATACTGTGTACACCTTTTATTCACAGTGCAACACTATGTTTATCCATCCCTCCCAGAGCGAATTGTCAGATAAAAAGGATATCTCAAATAGTGATGAAAAGTTACATAGTGTTGCTTTAAGCGTGAGAGCTCTGGGTTTGGTGTTAAGAGTTCAGAAGGTCAATGAGATTCTGTCAGCTCTAAACGGGCTGACTGTACCGTAGTATCTGTTCAGCTCCACAGAAATCGGTGACTGCTTTGTTGGCTTGTGTGCAGCCGATTCAACAACATCTGTAACAGCGCCATCAGATATCGGCCAGTCAGTATCATCGTCACAATCTCAGTCGGTCCAGTTGTGCACACATTAATTTATTACAAAGATCATAACTGCCTCATTTTCAAAGATGAGACAATGTTACCCATAGGGATGAATGGGATGGGAACCGTGGCAAAACGTTTCAAAATGTTCCGACCACTGAATTCAACACTGGTGTGTGTGTGTGTGTGCCATTTATCGGCACAATGTCTGTCCGCTTGTGGAAGACATTGCTGCAATGGCTGTGGCACGGTTATCAAGGTCAGACTGAACTACTGAGGAGCATTAAAAAAAAATAAAAAATCATGTAAATGCCAACATCTGGTCCTAAGAGGATTAAATGCCACACACACACACACACACACACAAACACACACACTCTCTCTCTCACTCTCTCTCTCTTTTTCTGATTTCATAGCGTGCCGAGAATCCCGTGGGCCTTTGCCATGGCCGAGGCGTGTGGGGTGATCCTGTGCAACATTTGGCTGTTGGTTCTGCTGCTACATAAGCACAGGTAGGTCTGCTCGACATAGTGATGCAGCATCATCATCATCATCACCACCACCACAACTTAATCATCATCATCATCATCATCATCATCATCATCATCAATTCTTTATTCCAGACACCATACCAGTGTTCATATCATACAAACATGTAAATACAGAATAAATAGATAAAAAGAAACGTAACAAGACAGACATCATCACAACATTTAGACATATAAGCAGCACCTCCAATGTTTCCTCCAATACGTGACAGTTAAAAGTTTGGGAACCTCTGTGTTAGAAGATGTCTCAACTCACCACCACCACACCCACACCCACCCCCACACCGCCTTCCTCCACTCATCCCTCTGCAGCCCCTGGCCACTTCCCCAAGCCACTCCCTCTCTTGCTGCACATCTGCACTTTGTGCTACATATTCCTACCCCCTCCCTCATATTAATGCACACATAGGCTGAAACCAGGCCTAATTTCACTGCATATCTTACACCCAGTAATAGGCCTATACATGTGATGGATAAACTTCCTTGTATGCTTCTTGTGGAGCCCCCCCACCCCCCCCCCAGGTCTTAGTCATTTTTGCCCTCAAGGGCACCAGTCAGGCAGCGCTGTCTTCAACCCAGATGTAGAGTGTAAGGATGAGGGTTAAGGGGTTAGGGTTAGGGTGAAGGCAGTGCTGCCTGGAAGGGGCTGTTGAGGGCAAAAAAAAAAAAAAATGCAGAGTGTATCTCCGGCCTTGACCAGGGTAACCTCTGTCCTTGAGAGAAAGAGACTTGAGATGCCATGGCATAGAATCTGATGACGGCGGAGAGATTAATTCTTTCTTCCATAGGAGATTAAATGGTGCTGAAATGTGTATAGTGAACTGTAGCATCTAGTGAATGCTTTTCTTTCATTCTTTCTTCCTTTCTTTCTTTCGCTTAGTCATTACTGGTATTGCGTGCTCTTAAATGTCTTTAGCCAGTATTGTGAAAACAGTCTCCAGTGTATTCAGCACACAAACGTTACAAGCCTCACAAAGTCCTAAAGTATGCCAAATGTTATTGCTTAAAGTGTACACAAGGGAGATTCCACTCTTAACTGGCTTGTACTTTGTAGGAAATATTGATGCATATCAATAAAGAATGCAGGCACTTGATGCTCTTGAGAAACCAGGCCCAGCTTTGGAGCTAATGTGAGCCGCTTAATAGGATATAATTGCCTTGTTGGCCATCTACTGTAGAGTTATGGGCAAGATTGCAGTTAAGTGTCAGGTTGTTGCCATGGAAGCGTTATGGAGACCCACAGAGAGTGAGGAAGTGCCCCCTATTAATTCTGAGAGCTTATGCAGTGATGGCTACTTAATAGCCAAGGAAGTACAAAATTATCGACTGACTTTCATATAGGCCAGTACTGTAGATATGCAGAAAACAATTTCTTCTTTTGTTGTAAAAAATGATGTTGAGTCAAGTCATGTACCTAGCGCATTTTAACAAAACACAGTTGATTCAAAGCGCTTTACAGTGGAAGGGGGGACCTCACTAAACACCACCAATGTGTAGCACCCACCTACACATTGTACATGCATGGCAGTAGGTGTCTGAACGTTACCACACATCAGCTTGAGGAAGAGAGTGAGGGAATGGACGAAAGAGCCAATTACAATTACAAACACACAGAGGCACACACCTATTGATCAATATGCATCAATTCTAAGCAAGGCCTGTCCCTTGTATTCTGATCTTATCAGTCACATCTATGCCTACATTAGGAACCACACTAAAACTTACAGTATGCTTTTTTCAGCTGAGCCTACAGTTTTCTATTTTCATACACATTTATAGAAATATTGTTCAAGGATGTGGAATTTATTTAAAAAGGCAGCAGTGCAGTAATGTATAAATAGGGTGTTTTGTGTATTGCGTATTGTGTGTTTTAATGTTGAGTGAGCGCACTGTAGGCCTATATGTAGTACTTTGAGGCTGAAAGTGTGTGAAGAGACTACCTGTACAGCTGCAAGTTGTGGTTGGCTTGCCGATTTTGGTTTGGAAGCTTGTTTCAACCACATACAGAATTGATGTCTACTAGAACACTACACATACAGCAGATTGATCAGGAAGGTCCCTTGAACATGCATACAGTACACTGCCCCCCCCCCCCCCCCATATTGATGCACAACCAAGGCATACTGTACTTTCACAGCATAATTTACACCAGTAACCATATACCATATGCATGTGGTAAATAGACTTCCTTGAATCCTTGGACTACTGTGTAAAAGAAAGCAAAAGTTCTACCTGTGCATTCAGCATCTAGGTGATTTCCCTAACAACCATTAATACATAGCAGAGGGTTATACATGGGAATGCAATTATTTTCTTCGTTCTAGGGTTACTTTTTCCATGAAATTATGATCTGTTGCAGATTGAATAAGTATTTCTTTAGAAAACTGCAGTAAATTTGCCTTACATTACTGCATTTAGCAGATGCCTTTCCCCATGGTGACTTATCAGCACATTTTGTCAGCTGACATTTATTTCAGGACCAGTCTCCTCTACAGCTTAGAGTTAAGTGCCTTGCTAGCCATGTTCCTTACCCACCACACTACCATCGCCTCAGTGATACATGGCTGTGGTTAAAAAAACTTGTATTCGGGAGATTACTGCAGCTAACTGCTACCTGGCTGAGGAGAGTGCTATTAGAATCAAAGATCATGGAATATGCTTGAATCCTCTCTGATTAGAATCATCTGACTTGTTGAATGACTGCGAGCAAGTATGTACTGTACTGTATGTGGAAAGACTTTTGCTTTCTCTTTTGCACCGTCACTGCAGTGAGGTCTACATGTGTAAGGAGGGGTTTTCAAACGAGGTCAGAGCCTGATGAGGATGATGATGATGATGATGATGGTGCGTTTTCGTTTTCTAGGTCTATCCTCCTGCGACGCCTCTGCAGTCTGATGGGCACGGTGTTCATGCTGCGCTGCATCACCATGTTCGTCACCTCCCTCTCCGTGCCAGGACAACATCTACAGTGCTCAGGAAAGGTAGGCCTCAGACCACAGCTGCCTGAACCTACCATATATTGGTATTTATGTACTGCACAGCACTGCACTGAACAGGGTTTCCTCTGTCAGGGAACAGCCACTGTTTTTAAAAGCCTAATTTCCAGGCCTGGTTTTGAAAAAGTCTATACTGATTATATGGTGAACTGTAGGTGTAAAATTATCCGATATTGAAAAGACCACCTATTACAGTATGTCAATTTCAACATCAAGTCCAGAAAGGAAAATCAAGATACTACTGTGGAGCTAGCTTGGCTAAGTGGAACTAGCCATTTTAATGTAATTCCTAGACTATGTAACATAACCTTGATTTATAATGGTGACGGAAATAGTCAAGTGATTAATATTGTGACTCATTGGCTAAAACTGGGTGGGAACAATTCTACAGCATTGAGAGCATTCTGAATCCCTGCTGAAAATGACCTGATGACGTGGGAGAAAGCAGGCTGGAAGGTGTTCTGGAAGGTTAAAGTTAAAGGTCCAGTCAGTGATTCTTTGTTATTGTTTTCAGCAAAGATCCTGCACAGAGTAGAGCGCTCTGCATAAGCTCTATTGTCAGTCTGTAGACTTTGAGCTCGACCTATAGGTCCACACATACTGTATACAGTTACATATAGTTCTCAGCTCATTATGTCTGTGCCTTTGGCAATAAAATGGTCAAAGATCAGAACAGAGAAGTAGAACTCTTGGCCATTCCCGGCACCGCTCTGGTGGCTGTGAATGGGTCTTTGCCGGATTAATTTCTTGTGACTTGGACCTGTGCCTCAGAACATTTCCCGTCAAGTCTTTTAAAGAGACTGCTCGGACCAAATCCCCATGCAGCATGGATATTAATGTAGATTAAATAGAAACAAACATTCTGTACATTTTCAATAAGTAAACCAGCCCTCTGTAATACCCCCATGCTCTGATCTTCCCAGCAGTCTTCTCTTAGTACTTCCTGTACTATTGGTTCAGTATTGGTATTTACATTTAAGCATCTTTTGGCTAAAAGCAGTTATACCTTAATTTCCCGATTATGAGCCAAGGTTAATAAAGTGATTTTTACCAAATTTCATTATCCATGAGGTTATTACGTAGGTGAGGGCTATATACAGTACATGTGTATGATTTTTTTTTTTTTTTTTGTCCTTCTACTTTCTAATGAAATCATGATCTGACTGTGATTCAATAGGTAATGTTTAGTAACCTGAGGTTAACATGGTCTTTGGTATTTTTTGCCCTCAACAGTGCCTTCCAGGCAGCGCTGCCTTCAAGGCACTACTCCACTCAGTTTAGGGTTAGGAATAGGGTAAGGGTAATGCCTTTTAGGCTGTGCTGCCTGGAAGGTGCCGTTGGGGGCAAAAAACACCATTGAGCGTTTAACATATGGGAGAGTTTAATACATGGTTGAGGTAAATCCATGGTTTTGTGTTTTTAATTTTCATAAAACACTGACCTGAGGTTTACACATGGTGCGGCTAATGCTCTGGAAATTTAAGTTCAAGTTCAAGTTCAAGTTTATTTGTCTCATATATAATCATGGTAGTGCACAATTTGCAGTGAAATGTGGGATTGGTAGATTCCAAAGACTGCAGTTAAAGATAAATAGTAAACATATAGTTAACAATAAAGTAAAATAATCATAGCTAAAAAACATATTTATAATAATTACACAAGTTAATTAATAATAATTACACAAGTTGTAGTGAATTGCATAAGTACATTAACAAATAGAGATTCTCAGAAAATCAGGCATATCCATGTTATTATTAGTAGTCTAATAGACTGGTAGAAGAAACTCCTTCTAAGGCGTTCAGTTTTGGAAATTAAACTACAAAATCTCCTGCCTGATTTTAGTAAATTGAACAGACAGTTACTGGGATGGGTGGAATGATCATTAATGATTTTGATTGATCTGTTTCTGTCTCTCTGTCCTGTGAACTTCATGACCGTTTGTGTGTGTTCCTCAGATCTACGGTGACATGTGGGCCAAACTGCAGCGTGCCGTGGCTATCTGGAGCGGGTTTGGGATGACCCTCACAGGAGTCCACACGTGCGGTGACTACATGTTCAGCGGGCACACAGTGGTTCTCACTATGCTCAACTTCTTTGTCACTGAATGTGAGTGGATCATGGCTTTGTTGCTGTTGTCGTTTAAAGGATCATTTTTCTGTTAGTAATTATGTGATATGTAGGGCTGTGTTGATACACCCAACTCATGATTCGGTCCGTATCACGTTTTTTGACCTACGGTTTAATACACCCCAGGATTTTTTAAATATATATTTTTGATAATCATTTATGGCTAGAATATGTTACAAGAGGGTACTGATATTTTTTTTTTAAGTTAAAAAATAATAATGATAAACCATCGCATCATATCATGTGGTTGTTTTCTGGACTGAAGGGTTACAGAACTTTGAAAGAGCGTATCACGATACTGCCTTCTTGTATCACGATACAGTATCGTGACTCTGCGTATCACGATTTCTCAATTCGATACAATATCGTTACAGCCCTAGTGATATGGAATGGTGATTAATTATAAAATGGTAATTAATTATGTGATGATATTTTACATTCGTGATCTTGCCTTGTTCTGAATTTTTGCAGAAAAAGAATAGATTTTTCTGTGTGGGTAAATTGATAAGGCGAAGAATTTATTAATGGTGGAAAATGACTTTATTGATCCCCGAAGAAAATGTAGGAATGCACTAAAAGCAATCTATTAAAGGGGAAAGGAGGTGTGATAAGGACCCAAAGTATATTGTAACATCATAAAAAGTTGAAACACTTGCCAGGAGCAGAATTTTGATACGTTCTTGCAGGCTGGAGAAAACCACTTGCTAGTTGTAGCTTCCAGGGGCATCCAGCTTGGTGTTAGTAGCCAAATCGTTGTTTTAAACCATAGAAGGGCTCAAAATAGCCCCACACTTTGTTAATAGTACAATGACAGTTCCAACGTTTAAAACTGGTGGCGATGGCACGCTTGTAAGTGGCGTAAATACCTATAGTCTGATAACGATAGCCTGGAAAGGGGTGACAACAGTCACCAGCTCTCGGACAGCTAACTGTCAATAGGCACCTCGTTACCAGTATCAAGTCTTACCTTATCAGATCGCGTGAGGGATTAAAGAGGACGAAGTGTGCCGCGCTCAGGTTTATATACTGTATACAGTATCGCGACACACTCACGTGATGATGTTTTGATATAGTCTACCTCGGAACTTGCGCATGCGTGGATTATATTCCAGCCGTCTGGCAGCCTTTCTTGAGTGAAACAGAACTAGGCAAACTTACCCCCTACATACCCCCTAGCTGGATGCCCCTAGAAGCTACAACTAGCAAGTAGTTTTCTCCAGCCTGCATGATCGTCTCAAAATTCTGCTCCCCGGCAAACATTCCAACTTTTAACAATGTTGCAATACACTTTGGATCCTTATCACACCAGATTTCTCCTTTAATGTGATGTTAGATGTGTGTCTCTTGAGTCTGTCTAGTGTCTATTAATGTGATTTGTGGATCTGCTATAGCCTGTGTATGGATGAGGATTATCTTAAACATTTTTACTCATTATGGCCTTGTGTTACGAGACCATATCAGTTAAAAGACGGTCAACATAACATAAGGCCAGAGAGAGATTGCGTTTCAAGTGGTTTAATAACCAAAACTTAAGCAACTTAAACAAAGCAGTCAATAATTGTCGTAAATAATAAAGGTGAAGAAGAAGCAGGGTGGTGCGTAAACGGACTAAATGAATAAAATAGAAATTAGGCCCTGTGGATAGCTGACTGTAAAGAAAATCAAAACTTGCTGGCTACCGGCCATGAAACAAAAGACAATGGAATCTGGTGAGTCTTCCGGGGAGCTGGTGACTACGCTCACTGAGCCTGTAACTAAAACTGTGCAAAAACCCGTCACCAAACACCACCCGCTAAATAAGTACGGATAATCACAAAGATAAATCAGTGCATTGCAAAAGGTTAAGTAAGCTAAGTGCGGGGAAAATATAAACTAATGAACAAAGGAACAACAGCGAGGCATGACGCAGCACCTCAGCCGGCAGTAGGCCGCGCAGGAAGAGGCGTGAACGAGAGCGAGTTGGAAAAAAGGAGCCATCAATCATTGCCGCGTCTGCCTTATATAGGCCCGGCCCAACACGCAACCAGTGTAGTCCCGGGACAGCCTAGAGAGGGGGACAAAGAGACAGACGCGCTTACAGCGCACACACATCAAAATACGAAAATATGACCGCCTAACACCTAACACCTGCGTAACACCTTGTAATACTAATCTCTTTAAAAACAACAGAAAACAATAACTTAATAAATAAATAACTTTTATCAATTGTATCTACTTTTATCAAACTAATTGCTGAGTGGGTGTAATGTTTACAGAGTGAAAAATGTTTTCCACTGGTCTTTAAGTTTTCAACCAGTGAATCATTGCGCGCCTTGGTATGAACCAGTGAATCATGCAGTCTTTTGTTTGTTTTCCCAACAGACACCCCAAGGAACTGGAATTTCATCCACACCCTTTCCTGGGTCCTCAACCTGTTTGGCATCTTCTTTATCCTGGCGGCGCACGAGCACTACTCCATTGACGTCTTCATTGCCTTCTACATCACTACCAGACTGTTCCTCTACTATCACACACTGGCCAACACGCGCGCCTACCAACAGAGCCGCCGCGCCCGCATCTGGTTCCCCATGTTCTCCTTCTTCGAGTGCAACGTCAACGGGCCCGTGCCCAACGAGTACTGCTGGCCCTTCGCCAGGCCCACCTTCATGAAGAGATTAATTGGGTAAAGCCGCGGGTGCCGCGGCGGCTCCCTCTGGTACAGTACAGTACAGAAGCTGCTGGGAATAGGGGTGAGAGAGGGAAAGGGACTGTGTGTGTGTGTGTGTGTGTGTGTGTGTGTGTGTGTGTGTGTGTGTGTGTGTGTGTGTGTGTGTGTGTGTGTGTGTGTGTGTGAGAGAGACTGCGAGGCGTCAGAAGGGCATATGCTGAGATGTGAGGCGACGTGCCGTTGTCTCAAGCTGCCAGTTTGTTTGCAATATCTTTCTTTGGGTATTTATATATTTTTTTCTTTTTTTGTTTTGTTTTGGGAGAGACAGTGTCTGCGTTGGCGTGTTTCGGCACTTAGCCCACCTCTGCCATATTTTGTGTAGTAGCACTCCTGTCTGTGGCTTAAACAGTTGGAGTGATTCCCCTGCTGTGTTGGGCCTAGTAAAAGGGATTAAGCTAAATCTGTTGGCTCTTCCACAAGCTTGAAAAACTTCATTCAGTCTCACAAGGGTTTTAGGAACAAACAGAGAATGCCACACTCTTTCAAATACAAATACAGAACTAAAACTGAAGAAACAGAATCTAATTTGCCACAAGACAGATGAAAAAAAAAAGCCTTAGGATGTCAAACATAAAACAAGGTTTTCATGGAGAGATTGTTTATGGCCAATCTATCATGCATGGCCAATTTATTGTGTAAACATTGATTCAGTAAACCATAAACAGTATTATATGTACAGATTTGTTTTTTTAACAACAAAGATTCCTATGATATGGTACCTTCATAAGATGATACATTCCTGAAACCCTGACATTTCATAGAATAGTATTGACATTAATTTGGAAGACTTTCAAAACAATATCAGCTAATTTACTAATCATGTGACTAATTCTTCCATTTTAAAAGTCATTTATAAGGTGATACATTTTGCTTATTATTTGCCAAGAGTTTAAACTTGCGCACAGAGCTTTTGCATTCCTTAACAAACTGCTGATACTGTTTAAGTGATCATTGACTGCATTTGCTTAAAAAAAAAAAGAGAGCAATATGTCGTAGATTTTAAAACGGTCGCTGTTTTTGTGAAGCAGAATGTCAGATTCCCTTATACTTGTGCTGTTGTCGTTCTGCCTTGCTATAGCTGTCAACATCATGTTTTTTTGTTAAGGATCAGCATACTGTACCAATGATGAAGCTTATTGACGCCAAACTGTGGGGAGAATATGGTGAACAAATTTGTCTTAATGATCATCCTGTTTGCCAATATGTTTTGATGTTTGATGTATATTGTGTACAAAAGGTTTAATGGGTAATACATTTGAAGGTTTTTTTTGTTTGTTTGTTTGTTTTTGCGATTGTATTTGCTGCATTGTCATCTTGTGTTTAAAAGGTATGAGTTGGTGTACCTTTTTTGTTTACAGTTTACAGGTGCAATTTGCAGCGTGACAAGAACCACAGGTGTCCCAGTTTAAAAAAACAAAATGATTGCAGATGTTTGTCCTTCCCAGATTTTTGGAAACTGTTTGTCTTAATTTATTGGTTTGTATGTCTAAGGATAAAGGGTTCTTGTTTTCTACATTTCAACATTATTTCAGAAGGTACAAACTAACACTGGAATAACTACAAAAGAGTGGAAGAAAAGCCACATTTTGTCTAAGAAACGCCACATACCACTTTCATTGCAAATTTTGTCTCAGTAATTAATTCAATAAGTAAAAAAGATTTACCAGCTGTTACAGGTGTGGCCATAAATGCCTCTTTGTTTGGAATTGTTAAAATATCATGGCTGAATTTAATTATGTTTGACACATGCCTCTTGTTCTTAAATGGTTTTGATCTACCTTATCATGTGAGTAGCAATAATTTGTTTAACCCCTACAGGTTCATAGTTTGTGGAATAGGCCTGTTGAATATTTTCTGTTCATTAAAACGGTCTGTCACTATTAAAACAGCTCACAGTTCATATTGTGCGTGCTTGGAGGTGCAGTTTTGTCATCTGGCCAGGCCCAAATCCCTGTTACCAAGCCGCAGCCCAGATGACACGTGCATATTTAACAGTCATCTGCATGACAGTGCGCTGGATTACAGCGGATTCTGGCAATCGGCTCAGGGCTGTCCTAACGTTACATTTTTGGAATGTCCTCCATTGGACAGCCGGTATTTCCATTTTCTACAATATGCATTCCTA
The DNA here is from genome assembly GCA_027497455.2 of Sardinella longiceps. Taxonomy (NCBI): domain Eukaryota; kingdom Metazoa; phylum Chordata; class Actinopteri; order Clupeiformes; family Clupeidae; genus Sardinella; species Sardinella longiceps. The sequence continues at coordinate 378,975 of JAODXP020000032.1, forward strand.
TGCATGTTGTGGGAATTCAAATTTAAGAAGTCGTCTGAAATGACTCGCGGCATGTTAGACATGAAGTGTATAGAGTACGATATTCAACCTAGGGGTTAAAGTGGTGATTTGGAGGTCTTTTTGTTTTGCAATGATGGAACATATTGTAAAACTGAGGTCCAATTTATTGCATTTCCCCCAGACCTAAAACTTCACTCACATCTAATCAAAACTTGTTCTAATAGACAGCTAACGTAGCTCAGTTTAAGGCTAACAAGGTGATATCCATCCATTATGATTATGATCATCTTAATGTACACAAAAGAGAATATTCACGAGTAATCGCTGCAAAGACCTGTTTCGTCACTAAGTAAACAGACATAAGTAACGGCATTTCCCAAAATATTTTAACATTTCAACAAAAACTGCAAGAACTAGCAACTATCCCCCAGATGTACTATGTCCAATATTTACATTACGGTTACCTTGGCGATAGCTTTCAAAGATGTCGTTTGCAAATGCCGAAAAATAAATACATGGACGTATCATTGAAATATGGGTAATGTGATATTTAATACAATAGTCGTTTTAAATGGAGGGTGCTAACGGCTATACACGACGATAAAAACGCCACTGTTTGCACCAAAGTTAATCATCTTAAAAACTAATGGCCATTTCAGTTAGGCATGTGAAGGACAGCTTTGGGTCCTAAAAAGTGCTATGAGCACTCGCTTTGCTGGTGCAGTGTCTCCTTCACATCGCCCTCCAGCTGGAGTGAAGTACTGTGGCATTGTAGCCTCAGTAGCAGCCGGAAAATTACTACCCCCTTGACGTTAGCTGCCGCCGCTGTTCAGGTAAGACATTTACCACTGACAAAAATGTATAAGACACATTGTTAACAACTTTCAGAAAAGTGTTTTGTATGCCAATGTCGCCAGCTTGTTTGTACAACTTGTGAAATTCTAACAGAACATGGCGTGCCCTCCTGAGTTGTTGGGTAGGTAACGTTAGCCATCCTAGCTAACGTTAGCTCATGTTGCCTAACTAGCGAGCTGTCCAGCAGCTGCTTGACAGGTCCGCACCAGTTCAGGAATGCGAAACTTGAGCTTGTAACGTTAACTCAAGTTCACTAGCTGTGTAACTATCCATATCAACCACTGCATCATATAGCTTGATGTAAAAGTTAGCTTCAATATGACATGGTGAACGGCTCAGCAGGCTTCTAGCTCTATGCCGGCAATCGAATGTCGTGACTTTTACGCCCAGTTAGCGTTAGCGCAGTAGCTATGTTAGTTAGCCAGGTTGTGTCAACCTGCAAATAATGAAAGTGTTTGACCTCTCCTCATTAGTGTGCGGGCGTGATATTTGGTCATAGGGTGATTGCCTAACTGGCCTTACTTCCCCATTATGGCAGCATTGACTCGAAAGCATTGACGTGAAGAGAAAACGATTAACTTTAGTGTGGTTAGAGACGGTAGTGTAAGCAGGCCATTTATGAAAACCAGGTGTTCGGGTTTTGCTTTCGTTTCTAACGTTTAGCTTGCAGCTCAGGTAACTCGCAATGTTGGCTAATTGGTCGCGTGCTGAGTCAAGCTAACGCAAGGCAACTTAACCAACTTAGCAAGGCCGCTTTAATATGCTTAACCAGCCAAGAAAGCGTTAACTGGTCAACTGTCAAATAAGCCTCACCTTTGGTCACGTTCGGACCCTGCTGCACATGCATTCGGGGTCTTGCTGAACTGCAGATAACCTGGATGGAGACGTGACATCTCAGGCGTCTGCCAGGAAAGTGGACTTCCTGAAACGCTGAGTGAATCTGGTCAATTCCTTGTAGCCTACGTTTTCATTGATCATTGAGGAGATGCAACGAAAAGGTCATGGTCAAATACTCAGTGACAAAACGGAGGAAAAATGGTAGTAGATCAGTAGTTGTTGCGATGCGACATGCAGTAGGCTAGTATTTACGAGCTTTTCAACCGAGAGGTGCTTGTGGTCTGTGTTGGCAGTGAAATGACTGAAGGTTGTGGTATTTGACGACTGTATTTTTAGTCAGCAATTAGGCACACTGCATATTTCCATAATTATCATCTAAATATACAAGTAGGCTGTAATGCTGCACAGAAAAAAATAAATATATATATTTTTTGCTGATATTCCATTGCAGAATGGCTGTTCCTCCCTCATATGGTGATCTTGGCAAGTCTGCCAAGGACATCTTCAACAAAGGATATGGTATGCTATCTTTGTTTTTATCTTTGTTTTCATGAGGCACAGTAAATGTCAGTAATGACACATGGCTGGCCTTGGTGTAACCAATAATATACCAAATTTGTGTGTGTTCTGACCATGTGACCTCTGATTTGTTGGTGAGTGGGATGAGGGGTGGGGATGATTTTGTAATGCTGTAGTTTTCCATTCTTTGGCCTGACTGCTAATTTTACAATTTGTGAGGGTTAGGTTCATCTAGGCAAATGTTATCCTACAGGGCAAGTTTTATGACCATTGAATTCATGTTTCATCTACATAAACGTCACCATAGATTGTATGTGGGTGTAGAATTGTCAGAATGTACAGTAGATGTTATCTTGAACAGTGGCCTTTGAAGTTCAGTGAACTTGATTGCACCATAAAAATGACGACTGCTTTTGTCTTACAGGGTTTGGCTTAGTCAAGCTGGATGTGAAGACCAAGTCCGCAAATGGAGTGGTATGTTGATTTAGTTGTCTGCAAGTTGCAATTGCATATAGTTTTCTGCCTGCTTTGAGTGTTCTACTTATGTTTGTGAACACTTGCATGGATTTTGAGCATGTTCTGTGGATGGTTTTACCATTGACACAGAATGTCTCCAAAATATCTTGTATCTTCTGCTAGATGGAATGAGGATTGCTCTGAACATCTCTTGATAAGACAACATGCTTATATTGAAACAGATGTTCAGTAGGTTGTTTCGGTAACATTTGAGTTTGAGTGCAGTTGAGTAAAAAAAAAGTATGGATGCTGTAGACTTATTCATCAACATATCCAGCTAATAATAATGTATGTATCCCTCCTCAGGAATTCAAAACCACTGGCTCATCGAACACTGACACCAGCAAAGTCAATGGTAACCTGGAGACCAAGTACAAGTGGTCAGAGTATGGCCTGACCTTCACTGAGAAGTGGAACACAGACAACACTCTGGGAACAGAGATCACTGTTGAGGATCAGGTATAGACCCTTTCAGCTTTAAAACAAAAACCTTCTACTGACAAAGGAAAGCGTTCTCCGCGCTTCTGTGATTAATCAGTCTGTTGCAACCAAGATGGGGCGAAGTCAATGTAGAGAGAGAGCGCCAGTGTAACACAGATTACTTTTAAATTTTTTAACTTTTTATGTAGCGATGCATAACAAAAGACTGAGGAAGATTGCAGTTGTACACCAAAACGTTAGTCCTTGAGGATTCGTGTTCTGTTTTGTTCCCAAACTGCTTCCTTCCACTATGTTATGACACACAATGTTGAAATGGGAACCTGATGTGGGAATGTCTATAATAAAACTCTCTTGAGACTATACACTGAGTGAACCACCAAAATGTGCGGCTGTAAGTTGAGTTGTACATTCATTGCCCTTCTATTTTTATTTTTTCAAAAACAGATTACCAAAGGTCTTAAACTTACGTTCGACACAACTTTCTCACCAAATACTGGGTAAGACTTCTTATTTGCATGAGAACTAGCAACTACAAGAGATCTAGCACTTTCCAACTCTTGCACTTGCTCTCCTATTTAAATGACACAGCCAGTAGGCATGTACTGTAATTGCATTGTGTTGTAGCTTGATTTTTATCCCTATTTTGTAAGTCCCTTTGGATAAAAGCGTTTGCTAAATGCATACATGTAATGTAAATGTAACTTTTATTTATTCATTATTAATCTTGCATTATATGTTTTCTATTCCGATTTCCCCCCTTTTAAATGGCTTTTGTCAGAAAAAAGAGTGGTAAGGTAAAGACTGCCTACAAACGTGAGTATGCAAACCTCGGTTGCGATGTTGACTTCGACTTCGCTGGACCTACAATCCACGGTGCTGCTGTGGTCGGCTATGAGGGATGGCTCGCTGGTTACCAGATGAGCTTCGACACAGCCAAGTCCAAGATGACCCAGAACAACTTCGCCGTTGGCTACAAGACCGGAGACTTCCAGCTGCATACCAACGTGTAAGGCAACATTCCGTTCAAAGGGGAGCATCTGGCTTGTATCAGGCTAGATCTTGTTTTTTGAAGGCTTTATGGACTATTAGTTTGTACAAAAATGAGGCATATATGAATTGAGTGAACCATCCTCATAAAATCATTAGCACTGCAATACTCTGTCATATGGGCATATTCTATACTCTCAAATTACCTCAAATAATCCTGGATTGCTGCATATTGTAGCATGTTAGCTTGCTCATTTATGAACAGATTTGTCATTTTTATACCAAATGGAAGTGTGTGAAGGCAACATTAGGCTGAAACATGTTGAGATCTGCATCTCCAAGGTCCACCCCACTTGTGATTTCTAAAAAGCTTTAAGACTGGGAATAGAGACTATAGCAATATTTCAGTTCTTAAAATGGCTCTAAAAGTGATGACCAACGATATTGTTGCACATGTCGTTATAGTTGTGGTGTGAACGTTGTCATTCACATTGATCAGAGTAATATTTAGTTGTCGCTGTGGTTATTGTTCCAGGTGTGAACAGCAAGTATAACTGTTATATTGCTGCTGGTGTTTTTGGGTCTAACCATCCTTGGTTTTTAAGGTGGTTGTCATTCCTCATTTGGTCACACTTATGATGTGGTAATCAGGATGTGTTCTCAAAGATCCTGAAAATGTCAACCAATGTTGTGGCTCATTTCTAGCTGTAGAAAGCAAAATGAGCTATATTTAAACTCACACAAATGGTATTTTCATGTATTTAAGCATTTGTGAATATCAACACACCTTTGAGCACGGCCCCAAACCCCTCGCTGCTCCCCTGGTGCAGCTCTAGCAGGCAGGCCACTGCTCCGAGTTGGTGTGTGTGATTAGAATAAATGAAGAGACCGAATTCTCTCATGGGATCAATAGAACATACTATACAATACTGTTTTGTTTTAACCTCTTATTAGTTGATATATTGACTCAAACATCTTAAGTTGAAGTTACTTAAGGTCACTGGTTTAATATGCATGTACCGGATGAGGTGTAGTACTAGTAATTGAATTGCTGTGTTCGGATGTGTTTGTTACAGGAATGATGGGTCTGAGTTTGGTGGCTCCATCTACCAGAAGGTGAGCGACAAGCTGGAGACGGCCGTCAACCTGGCCTGGACCGCAGGAAACAACAGCACACGCTTTGGCATCGCTGCCAAGTACCAACTGGACTCCAGTGCCTCTCTAAGTGTGAGTAGCTTCGTTCTGGTTTCTGTTCAGTTATTGTTTGTTGTTTTATTCCTCCAAGCCACCATATTCTTTGATTTGTTTGGAAGGGCACTATGTTTGTTTAGTGGCTAACTTTGGTTTGTGTGTGTGTGTGTGTGTGTGACCTTGCAGGCTAAGGTGAATAACGCAAGCCTGGTTGGCGTTGGCTACACCCAGACACTTAGGCCAGGTATGTACACTCCTTTGAGTTGCTTTGAGTGCCTGAGGGAGGTGGGACAAATCAGTAGTTATGGTACTGGAACATTTCTGGTCCAGTATATTGATGCAGTGTCTGCAACTTTAGTGTTGTTATGGCTACATTTGTTTTGTTATGGCTCTTATTTCAGGCCATCTTTAAAATTATTCTTGTTTGCTGTAACCCGACCAACTCAGTCTAATAAGCTATTATATTTAAATGCATAACTTTCCTGTTGAGTTAATTTGATGAAAAATAAAAGGTTACGAGAACCTGAAATAATTTTGAATAGGTGGACAGGAGTGCAGCAGGCTGTCATGCAGCACGGTAGGCTACAGAATGCAGAGGCACATCAAAGAGTAGGTCAGGCTATCGCAACTCTCTCTCCCTGATGGCAAAGAAAACAGGAGAGCGCTTCAACAGGTTCAGATGCTAGTCGACAATACGAGTATAGGCTCAAAACTGACTGAAATTGCAGCCATGGGTAAGGAACTGTACGTGCACATGCCTCTAAATGCTGTGATTACATGATAATATAAAAGTCACTACTTGCTAGTCTCACCTAAAACCATGCAGGCCTATTCCGGTAGCTTTTCATAACAAAGTACAAGGCTAAGCTACTGTTGTGTGTTCATGTACAAGTTAGAGGTGCATCTAAATAGATCGGGATGTCATGCAGGAGTGAGAATAGTATAGGAGCACTCACCAACCTGCCAAAATATATTTCTAATGATGGCCGCAGCAGTCTACTCGGGCACATTACGCCTGAAGCTCACAATGTTAAGCAGTGCTGCATTCTTCACACTCAACATTGCAGTGCACACTAGCAGTACATTTTGGGTTGAAAGCCCTTTCGCATTCTCATCAACCAAAAATGCAAGGCTGCTGCGGCTGGCTTGATAAAGTTAGGATTCGCCTATTGAGCTCAGGACGTGGGCGAGTGTTCTACAAATAACCTTTGGAAACCACCGCCATGTGTAGGTGTGTAGGTTCACGCTGCTGGCTTTACAGGTGAATCCCCCACAAAATGCTGAAAGAAGCAGTCTTTTTTTTTTTTTTTTTTACTGGATTAACTTCGTCAAAAACATTGTTTCTTGCCATCAACTGAACAGAAGAGAAATGGCTTGCGACAACTAGCCCATTTATTAGACAACTAGACATTTATTTCCCATTTGAGGCTAATAATGAAATACCATTTGCTTTTCTTTTTTTCTTTTTCTTTAACTATTCTCAATGGTGAGTAATGGTGGTAAGCGTGAACCGAAACAAGGTGGTCCAAACAAATGGAACACCTGCACACTAACGCGATTGTCTTTGCAGGAACTACCCCCATCTCCTCAGGTGTAGGTGTGTCTGTATAATAATTGGTAATTTGCATGTGGCCCAACCACATTAATGTTTCCTGTGTCATGTTCTCAGGTGTGAAGCTCACCCTGTCCGCCCTGGTTGATGGGAAGAACATCAACGCTGGTGGTCACAAGCTGGGTCTGGGACTGGAGCTGGAAGCATAACGGCCAGTCCTTTCAGCCACATAGAAAGGAATAATGGGAAGAATTTGGCCTTATGTATTTCTGGCTTAACCAGCAGGGGCAGTCTCTCAAAGGGAAGAAAAAAATAAATAAATAAATTATGAAGCTATTATTCACACACACCCTCCGTACCCACAGTGATAACGACGGATACCTGACAGCTACAGTTCACCACATTTGGTTTTCTTTTTCTGGAAATTTCCCATCATGTTCATTCCTGTTATTTATTTGCCGTATCGTCCACCTCCCTTCTATGACACTGAGTTGCCATGACAATGAAATACATTGATTTCTAAAAGACAAACTCAGAACATGTTCTGAATGTTTGACTGTTCTTTTTTCTTTTTTTTTTTTTCTTCTTTTTTTCTTATGGTTCAGCGGGTTCATTCAGGAGGTCTTGAAAGAGAATGATCTCCTGATCTTACTTGAGAGTATTTTCTTTAAGTAAAATGTTCTCTGAATGTAGAATTCTAAACCTCAGCTGCTCTGCACTCTTCAGATACACCTTAACTCTTCAGATTCATTCTGCTGTTTATCCCACACAGACAAAAAAAAAAATAAAATAAAAAAAACAGCATTTGCACACATCTGCATTCTTTTGTCAGTCCTTACGACTGGCTCTTAACGTAGATGCTACCGGACTACAAGGCACTTAAAGCCTCTCCAGTCTTGTCAAACTGGGGTCGGCTTTATTATTATACTCCCCCCTTCGCCCACCCACCAACCAAGTAGAAGTAGCTTTGGTCAGATCGTCCTGTTTGTTCTTCTGATTTTCAAATGGAAACAGTAATGAAATCATGATTTAATGCCAAAATGGATTTGTCTCAGTATGATCAATGAAGAGAGAGATACCCAAATTGAATAACTGAGTAAATCCGCCATTCCCATTCCTCTTTGATTTCCCCGCTCCTCGTCATCCACTGCAGTGTAAATGGCCGACAAGGACGTTGCTTGGAAACAATGCAGTCCCCTCCCCCCCTTGTGTATGTCAACCTTTACAATAAAGTCTTTAAACTTGACACCTGGGTGCACTTGCTGTGATGTACAAATTGTTATTAGCCAGTTTGTGGATAAACTGTGTAAACACACACACACACAAAACATAATTTAACCTGTTACGGTTGCAGAACAAATGGAACACCAACATTTTTTGCCTGTTCACAGAAAACTGTATTGGGGACAAATTTAGGTAGTCTGTTTTAAGAAAAAGACACAGTGCCCCTGACATCATAAACAAGTAACACATTATTGGACCCTGCTAGGACCCTACTAAAGTTGGCACAATTAAAAAAGACCATTCACTGTACATCTCCATATTCACTATACATCCAGTTACAAAAACAGTGACTCCCTGTGGCTATAGCCTTGTCATTCTGCCTTTAACACTGGGCCTTAAATTTTGAAGGCCAGAGTCAGTCCATCTCCGACTGTAAGCAAACTAAGGTTGACCCGCACATCTTTGTGGAGCTTCTTGTTCAGCTTGTCGATGCACTTGGTGTCCAGATCGTCCTCTGCTGGGCTAACCACCTTTCCGCTCCAAAGTGTCTGGAAAATTAAACGCATCAAACAAAATCTATCAGTCTCCAGGGAGATGGAACATGACGTATCACAGTAAAGAGGATGAATATCAACACTGAAAGCGGACATTAGGACTGTTTTCTCAATGTCGAAAAAGCTTCCTTGCTGGAGCACTCCTTAAAAGTCATACACTATGGAGGAGAGTTTCCATCAGTGCATCCATTAAAAGATCTATGAATAATCTGTCCTTGATAGAATTTAGAAGTAACTTTGACATTGAAACAGTGCTTAGCAATCCACAATGATGTAGAATACTCAAAAAAGCAACCTTCCAAGCATGCTTCCTCGACTTTGAGAAACAATCAATAGTAAGGACTTAACAAATGAATGAATTATTTCATAATGAATAATCTCTTACATTATCAATGGCTATGATGCCACCTTTCCTCACAAGCTGAAGAGATTTCTCATAGTAGTTGTCATAGTTGACCTTATCTGCATCAATAAAGACGAAGTCATACGTCTCCCCTTCTCCAGCTGCAAGTAAATCATCTATGTGGAAGATGTGAAAGTTAGTAAAAAGCAATCCCTTTTAGTTGTTTAATTTGTGTAAAAGTGCTATTAAAGGAATAGTCCACCTCTTTATGAAAATTGGTTATTCACCCCCTTACCTGGAGTTACATATGTGGGTAAGAGCATTTTGGTCTCAGTGCATGTGTTGTCCTAATCTGGCAACCCCAATTTTACCTTTAGCTTAGCATAGGCACTGGAAAGTAAAGTTGCCATAGAGTTGCTATCTGGCAACTTTACATTCCAATGCCTATGCTAAGCTTAAGCTAAAAAATTGGGAAAATTTGGGATGCCATACTATGAAAACACTAGCACTGAGACCAAAATGCTTACACCCACATATGTAACTCTGAGTATGGAGGTGAATAACCAATTTTCATAACGAGGTGGACTATTCTTTTAAAATCAATATGAATTGAATTCAGTCTGCATTACCAAGGGTTTTCAAAGCAGGTTGTATACGCAGCTCAACTTTATGTTCGACTCCAGCCTGGGGGTGGGGGAACAGAAGCAAAAATACAAGTCTGACACAGTGAATCATGAAACCCTACAGGAAATGTGTCAGTCAAACTGAAATGTTGGTAAAATATACATTCAGGTGGTGGACATACCAAAGCACAAAAATAATAAATTGGCATTGAAATGAATGAGAAGTTAATGGATTTTATATCGTCTTCCAATTCCTTTTCTATTTGATGTCTCCTAAAATCCATAATTTATATATTAAATATGATAAACAAAATGGAAAAAAGGTTTGGATTTGATATACAGGCCAAAACGCTAGATTTTGCTTTTTATTTTATTTTATTTTTTTTTGATGATTTTTAAATGATGCTAGGTTTCATGGTAGAAGACACTGGCAGTCACCAGTGCTGTGAATGGTGATAACCATCTGACTTCCCATAGTCATTTCACCTTTAGAGCTGAAATAGCTGATACTAGATAGTTATTATTATTATTACCTCCGCCAAGGAGGTTATGTTTTGCTTGGCGTGTGTGTGTGTCTGTGTACAAGATAACTCGAAAACTACTGCACGGATTTGGATGAAATTTTCAGACAACGTTTGTATTGGGACAAGTAAGAACTGATTAGATTTTGGTGGCGAACGGTGATCCAGAACACCATCAGTGACCACATTGTCTTGGCGGAGGTCTGCGCTCTCTAAGCGCTTTTATCATGCTTTTGTAGTATACATGCTGCCACCATTACACAGCACATGTGTAACAAAGCCATTAATTTCAGCCAGTGGATTAATGGTTAACCTGAAAAGAAAAGCCAAGGAGTGATTCAGTTTGCCCAGCACTACTTTTATCTCTAAACCACTGGGCAACAAATGTATTCAGTGTGGTTTAGAGGAGAAAGTAAGGGCAAAATTGACTTGTTGATTGATGACAATGAATGCCATGTGCATGTGCAGACGTTGTTCAAGTGTCCTTGCAGTTACCTGTGGTTAAGAATTCCACTGCAAAATGAGCATAGCAAAGAAGAGGAGCGTACTTTCAGTTTGCGTTTGAACTTCCAGAATGGATTATTGTTACAATACAATAATCAATCAATCTATTTATATATCTATCTGCCTAGCTAACAATTCATCCATCTAGTTCAGCCCCTTGGAACTTAACTTGCCTTGCCTGTAAATGTGTGATCCTCTGACATTCTAAAAAGTACACTGTAGTTGCCTATATGTAAATGCCTATGTAAATTATTGTTATGACCAGATGATAATTGGATAATGTTCTGACTGGGCCTAACCTCTTTCCAGAAGGGCTTGCCAATATTGGTGAATTCCTCACTGACATCACAGGCCACCAGACGGCCATCCTCAGGGAGGGCAAGAGCGACGCTCAATGTATTATACCCAGTGTAGACACCTGTGAAACAACACAAAATCTGCATAAACTCACAAATTTGTGTGTGTGTGTGTGTGTGTGTGTGTGGTGTTTTGGGCTACACACTATAGGCTACTCACCAATCTCAATGGCTTTTTTAGCTTTGATTAACCTTGCCAGATTTGCCATGAACTGTGATTGCTCACATGCCACCATGATGAAGTTCAAAGAGTGCTCCATTGTTTTCTATAATGTGCATGCATACAGTACAAAAAAATAAGGTTAAATTAGGTCGAAATTTTATACTACACCTTAAAAAAGTAAAAAAAAATATGGCAAACTGGTTTAATTCTGGAGTGATAACTGGAGTAACTGCTAACATTACCTTGGTATGATGCGTAAAATGCCATACACATATAAATAGCAATAGTGTGCCTATAAATGGGGTTACATTAGGTCGGATAAATCAAAGGCATGTGTTTACCTGTCTCAGCTTCTTCAGGGCAGGGTGCTCCCTCAGGGAATTATTGAGGACATATTGCATCAGAGGGTTGTCTTTTGCCCCAACGTGGCTCTTGAAAATATCCATACTGGTGAATTTTGATCTTCTTTTACCTATAATATAACAGGAGTTAGGACTGTGACAGGTGTCAACCTGTCTTACTATGAAGATCCCGGCATGCCTGGTTGGCACGTTGTTGCTTCAGTTATGAGTTCAAATGGATAAAGCTGTCCAGTCAAAAGTTGGGATCGGTTGACCTCTCTTACCTATATAAAATCCTGCAACAAAGACAACTCCGAGCGCAGCAGAGCCGATCAAGGCTTCTTTATTGACATTTTGAAGTGACATTGTAACCGGTTGACAGATATTCGCCAAGGACTAACTTCCTCGGAAGTCTTTTGCTTACTACATTACCGTGAACTTCAAGAAGCTAAAGCTATTTAAAAAACTCTATGACATTGTCTACACTAGTGCGCTTACATTAGCAGACGTGTGGTAAAACCTGTTGCCAAAGATTAAATAGGCGGAGCTGTTTGTCACATGATTGCTCATGCTCTCCTGCAACTGAAAAACCACATTATTTCTGCATAGTTTAGCTTATACAAGACGTCTCTTTTACCAGAACAAGTTTTCGTTGTTATATTAGGCTACTATTAACCAGCCCCACGCCCCATTCCATGTAACATAGTAAGCAATTTATTGAAACCACCTGTTACGCGTAACTGAGATTTGTTACAAAGTTGCTACTGTAGCCTTTACATTCAGCATCAGAGATCCCTTGACATTTTGTAACGTTCAAGACATCTGCTTGTGCTTCACTCAGCGTTTGCATACACTGATCTTATTCACAATGAGATTGCTGTATATTTGTCTCGATCGAGCAGAATCCAGTTAAAAGTGTCGTGAAACGTAGATGGTGCACTCACCTAAAACACTGATGCTCTCGATGGTGACCCGTTAGCGTGTATAAAAGTAGTAGTGCTGCACCCAGCGGTTCGATTAAAATGGCCCCTTGTAGTAGGAGGAGCTGATGTTTAACGCATGAATAACTGATTTTGAAATTTTAGGATGGAGCAAGGTCATACTCTCAGTAGCCTACTAAGAATAGGCTTTAACACTGAAACCATCAAATAACCTAGGCTATAGTCTATTTTTATTGAAGATTTTAGACACACACACACACACACACACACACACACACACTGGTTGCCATACACTCAGAGAGGAAACCGAATTTGTTTCCAATGAATCTCTTCCTGTCATAATTCACAGTAGCCTATATCTGACTGCATTATAGATTGCCTTAACAGAAAACGTTTTGAAAGTGTCAAAATGAGGAAATCAGACTTCAGGATTGGTTAAATAACCAAACACGTTTATCATTTACCCATCCATCCATCCATCTATCTATCCATCTATCTCTATCCTTCTTCATCCATGAATTAGCCTAATCTAATTTAGGCTGCTAGATCATCCAATAAATTGGTTCACAGAGAATAGGAGTAGTTAAACAATAACACCCCTCTCCGATTTCAGCCTTGACAACTAACCTCATCCTAATAACATTTAATTATTATGCAATATGTATTGGTTTTGCTTTGTCATCATGAATCAAACATTTTCATAACACTGCCCTCTGCAGTCCACGAGGAGCATAATCATTGGCAATGGACAGAGCTCTTACAGCAGACCTGGCCAAACTAAGGCCCGGGGGCCACATGCGGCCCTGTTGAGCTATTTAATCCGGCCTTCCCAAAATAGAATGATGTCTCATTTAGCCAGTGTGGCTTAGATTATAGGCCTGATTTATCAAATTTGTTGTATTCATGAAATACAAATCCCCCCTTTTAACCCTGCATGTTAACATGTCCTGTCCTCTGAAGTGGGGATACTGGTTTGAGACTTGCCAATTTACCAGCATCAACCAGTTGACTGTTAACACCCGGCACAAAAAAAAAAAAAAAACATTAATCCTGTGGTATAGGAAAATATGTCTTGGGCCAAGTTATAACTGCTATATACACACACACACACACACACACACACACACACACACACACACACACAGAGAGAGAGAGAGAGAGAGAGAGAGAGAGAGAGAGAGAGAGAGAGAGAGAGCAAGCAAATTTGACATGGTTTATATGACTTTATGCAACATTTGGAGAAAAGGATTTATTTATCCCTCAGTATTACAGGCCAATAATGTTGGTAATGCCAAGAGTATCATAAGATGAGCTTGGTTACATTCATAGAGGATATGGGCCTTTAAAAATCCGTCTGATAATTATAAACTTGGCAAAGTTCCTGTTCTTCACTCTCCCCCTAGGGCACATTGTGGTCAGGAAACATCATGTGACGTTCAGGCAAGTCATGCGGACACATAGCACATCACAAACCATAGCATGTAATATTCCACTACACACACGCCACACCATTTAATCTAATTACAATGCCTTTAGCCACCAAAACACACACATAAGCATAAGGTCAATATCAGATATCATTCATGTCTTTGCAAAAAGTTGCACAAAGATGGTATGGTTACTAGAGTTCCCTGAATTTGGTGGGCTGTCCCCAGTCAAATACAAGAAAACCCTCTTTGTCCATATTTGTTGAAGGTAAAAGATGATTTATTTGAATGATTCTGTATAACAATATCATGTTCCCAAGGAAAATTCACAGCAATGTCCTAGATTTTCATGTATAATGTTTGGTCTGGTGTGTGAAGGGATGCTGGAGCCAGGGTAGTGCTGATATGAAATCTTTGCATGTTGAATGTTGAAATAAGATAACGCTGTTACTAAGGAATGAATTGAATTGCAGTAGAACAACATATAAATAAACAACTGATAGTAACCATAGTACACTGGAAAAGTTTTACTGAATTCTATAGTTTACTTTACATGGACAATACCTTTTATTTTGTCATATTTTCAAGCTTCGCCAAGCTTGCTCTGTTAACAGAAAAATAGAATTAATAGGCCAAAACTATTAGTTATTAGTTAGTTTGTAAAACTACTTACTTTACAAACTAACAATTTTATCAACTGTCTACCCATTTTGTTCCATGGAGGTACTAACTTTGGTTATGACATCAAAGATCATGTTCTTCCACGATGACAACTTTACATTGTGCCCTACCCAGTGTTAAGAGGTACAGTATGTATTAATGAAGGACTCTTTTCGAGGAGTCTGCTTTCAGGTCATACCCAAGCTTGTTGCCTGTCAGTACCTCCAAATGGCCACTAGAGGGGAGAATAGACTTCACTAGGAAACAGTTCAATTTGTTCAGTACAGGGAGCACATCAGTTGCAGTGCAATGTCACACTCTCAGCAGCAGCTGTTGTCGCTTTGAAGGGAGTCTCTCAGCAGACCTGCCAGTCTGTCACCATCCTGTCTGTGTAGGCCTATCTACCCTTTTCTGTGTTCTTCATCCTGTCTGTGTGGGCCTATCTACCCTTTTCTGTGTTCTTCATCTAGTCTGTGTGGGCCTATCTACCCTTTTCTGTGTTCTTCATCTAGTCTGTGTGGGCCTATCTACCCTTTTCTGTGTTCTTCATCTTGTCTGTGTGGGCCTATCTACCCTTTTCTGTGTTCTTCATCTAGTCTGTGTGGGCCTATCTACCCTCTACTCTGTTCTTCACTGTGTGTTGGAGGGATTCAGAAGTTTAGTCTGTTTTTACCTCCACCAAGGAGGTTATGTTTTCGCTGGCTTGTGTGTGTGTGTGTGTGTGTGTGTGTGTGTGTGTGTGTGTGTGTGTGTGTGTGTGTGACCAAGGAGGTTATTTCGCTGGCTGTGTGTGTGTGTGTGTGTGTGTGTGTGTGTGTGTGTGTGTGTGTGTGTGTGTGTGTGTGTGTGTGTGTGTGTGTTGCTGTCTGTCTGTCTGTGTACAACATAACTCGAAAACTACTGCATGGATTTGGACGAAATCTTCGGGCAATGTGTGTATTTGGATAAGTAAGATCATGTGACCGCATTGCCTTGGCGGAGGTTTGCGCTTTCTGAGCGCTTTTCTAGTTTTTTATGGTTTCTAAACACTAGGCTACTGTTCATGTCTGTTCTTATTGGGATCTTTGCATATTCTTTAGGAACCAAGAGGCTGATTTATTTTGTTGAAGAGAAAGGCATACAGTACTTCATGATTCAGGCCATTGGGAAGCCTTTAGAACATACAGTTGAATTTTTCACACTACACTAGACACATTAAGGCCATTATTACCAAGGTAAACGTCATTAAGACATGTCAAACGTGTGTCCACGGTGCATTAAATATACATTCCAAATGAGCTATAGGCTACTAATGCTATGTGCTGTCACAATAGCTACCACGCGGTGTCATCTGACTGGACACATCCTGTCTCTTATCGTCATCAAGAGTGTGCATAATTTATTATCCGTTTTATTGTAATCAGGCTTAAAAGTAATAATGACATGGAATTTAAAGGAGAATACCGGAGTGAATTCAAACATAGCCCTGTTG
>JAODXP020000032.1:402500-481492 GCA_027497455.2 Sardinella longiceps
TTGCTGCCTTGTTCACATGCTTGTAAAAAAGACAAATTTGGCTAACCCCTCCTTATATATTGATTTGCTCTACTAATCAGAAATCTAGTCGGGTCATTATTTCAAAGGGGGGGGGGGGATTTGTAATGGTGACTGCAAAGAGGAAGGGGAGAGAGAGAGAGAGAGAGAGAGAGAGAGAGAGAGAGAGAGAGAGAGGGGGAAAAAAAACCTCACATGGCATCTCAGGTAATATTTCAGGCGCTTTAACTGGTTGAGCGGTAATGTGCTGACACTACAAATGCTGGCTCCGCCACGGTAAGATTGTTTGGGAGAGCGAGTAAACGTTTTATAGTCGATGGATGGATGAAGCCGGGAACGAAAGAGTACGTCTTGCTAATTCGCTCTTTAGGAATGGCTTTTGCAGTCATTACACCGACTGTCCAGTATACCTCACGTTTTAATGTTTATTTCGCTGCATTTTGGCTAGTTCGTTCTCATTTGCACAACAGTACCCGCCTGTAAAAAAAAAAGGCCTTGTTTGTTACTTGGGAAATTGTGCTGGGGAAAGTCTTGTTTGGCTTTGGCTGTGTTAAGCGATGCAATGGGTTTGTGCTAATGTGTGTATCGCACAGGCCATTACCGAGCTGAAACTCTTTCATTAAATTGAACTATGTCATCCTATGTACTGTAGCTCAGGCCTTTGGGAGACCAGAGTTATGGCTATTCATCTTCTTAGGTAGGAGAGAGAGAGAGAGAGAGAGAGAGAGCCCGCGAGGGAGTGTGTGTGTGTGTGTGTGTGTGTGTGTGTGTGTGTGTGTGTGTGTGTGTATGTATGTGTGTGTGTGTGTGTGTGTGTGTGTGTGTGTGTGTGTGTGTGTATGTGTGTGTGCGCAAGTGTAAATGTGTGTGTACAAGTATAAATGTGTGTGTGTGTGTGTGTATGTAAGTGTAAATGTGTGTGTGTGTGTGTGTGTGTGTGTGTGTGTGTGTGTGTGTGTGTGTGTGTGAGGGAGGAGTGGGATTTCATTGACCACATCCTCATGTCTGGGTAAAGTAGTAGTTCATTTATCTAGCAAATGTGTAGCATTGATTCTCCGCGGGGAAAATGAAGAACAACATCTTTCCCAAGCTGACATCATTAAGCTGTTAATAATTCAGATCTGGTTGCGGCGCTAATAAATATACTGATGGGAGATAAATAGCTGAGGCTGATGGATGCAGTTAGAGTAGCCCAGCACTCACAAGGAGGGAGAGGCATTTTAAAACCAAAGGAGAATTTCACTTCTGTTTATCTGGTTTAGGGATTTAGCACACACACACACACACACACACACACACACACACACACACACACACACACAAACACCACCATTTGGATATACACAGGCATCCACATCAACACACACACACACACACACACACACACACACACACACACACACACACACACACACACACACGTGTACCTACGCTCTTCCCCACAAAAAGACAGCATATTGACTTTACCTCTGTAGAGACAGCCAGGTAGATGATGCCCATTAAGAATTCTCATTAGGCATTTTGTTACACAGGCAGCATAGAGAGCAACAATGTATTAGCTTCACTGAGCATGACTGCCTTGCCTATTACAGAGGAAGTTAAAGCAGGAGAGAGAAGGGGAGAGGAAAAAAAATCCAATCAGGAAGCTAAAATGCCTGTAATTAATCTTATTGGCCACTGTGAATTGTCCACCTCCACACTTTTCGTCTTGATTTTGTGTTGTGTTGTTTTGCTGTTTTGGTTTTTATTTTCCCTGGTCATTTGTGCTGTGCTCTGTATAAATGTGTTGGGACTGCATAACTAATGTCTCAGTGAATGTGTGTGTGTGTGTGTGTGTCTGTGTGTGTGTGTGTGTGTGTGTGTGTGTCTGTGTGTGTGTGTGTAGAGAGAGAGAGAGAGAGAGAGAGAGAGAGAGAGAGAGTGTGTGTGTGTGTGTGTGTGAGAGAGAGAGAGAATGTGTGTGTGTGTGTGTGTGTGAGAGAGAGAGAGAGAAAGAAAGAAAGAGAGAGAATGTGTGTGTGTGTGCCTGTGTGTACGTGCAACCACATTCAAAGCTTTGGCTTTGTCATTTGTAATCCAACTGTTGTTCAGTGGCATGCTATCCAAGTGGTTGCCTGTAAATTATATATGAGATTTTCAATGAGTTTCTTGAGCTTTTAGTCATCACTGAAATGGCCTATTGGCTCACGGTAGCAATATACTGTAGACTCTGCTAGTAGTGTTGTAATTATGAGACTAATATAGACTTTCTGGTAGTTCTTAATATTTCTGTATAAACCCATGTGTGGCAATGGAAAGATTTACCATGGGGATTATGAAATTAGAGTAACCTTTAGATTTTAGACAATGTTATTGATCATCTTAGTAGACCTTGTACTTAAAGTTTGTGGGTAAAGTGCTTTTTTTTCTAAATGAGGCGAAGCACTAATATAAATGACAGTGTTTAAACTTTAAGACTTAGTGAGCAGCAAGACATAATGTTAACATTTGTTACCAACCTATTTAAAACCTTCAGTAGAGACAATCTGCTGTGTAGACGTCTGTTTCCCAAAAGCATAGCTGCTAACCAGTTAGCAACTTAGTTAGTTAGCAATGGGAAATTGCATTGCAACCAACATAGTTGCTAACTTAGCAATGATTTAAACAGTAAAGAAATAACACATAGTTGCTAACTTAGCAACTGGGAAACGGACACCAGGTTGATTATGCTGCATGTTTACAAGACAGAGAATGGCGATACTGACAAATGGGATTTCTGACCTGCTCATGTTGCTTGGTACGGCTTTACTGTTTAAATCATTTCACTGGCAAATTCAGGAAACATTTTAATGCCAGCATGCCAATAAATATATTGACTTTGGGAGACACTCTTTCTGGACCTGATGGAATGCTGTGCAGGTTAGTTCCTGGAAACGCCTACAGTATCTGCAATTCCCTCACAAACCCTTTACGACTGAAGTGAAGTTGCTCATATATCGCCAGATTAACACCTCATAAAAATGTTTATAATGCTATTGATTTACCTAGTGACTTCTGCATGGGTGCTGCCAGTGATTTTCCTTGTCATGGCCGTTCCGTATGATTTGGAGAGATGTTCTGGCTACAGAATGTAGCCTAGCCTACTCAACTCAACTCAACCCACCCTAAGTGACTTAACAAATGTGTTGGAAGGCGGTGGCTACTGAGGTGATTTATCTTGTGAGTCTCTGTCGAGGTTGGCGACTCCTTAAGTCTCTCTCTCTCTCTCTCTCTCTCTCTCTCTCTCTCTCTCTCTGTGGATCAGCTCATATCTGAATCACAGTGAAATGGTCTGGAGGGGACGATCAGAAACCTTGAATCGTTCTCATCCAGACTCCGACTGACTAATGTAACTAACTGACCGGCTGGCCGACTGAAAGGCTATTTTCTACGTCTGCCCCAAAATAAGCTATGTGGTATGCTTAACCTTTGCCAATGCATTGCACAGCATCCTAAACTGTAACACACTCAAACAGGAGAGACTGATTTTGGCTGAGCACACCGGCTAATTTTATTCAAAAATTATTTTTTTTTTGTTGTAGAATGACATGTTTATTAGTGGAGTTAAAGAGGCCCTATGCAAGTCTGGTGGCACAATCCAGTAATCTAAGAACCAAATAAAGGATTTATAAAGAGTTCCTGCCAACGATCTTCTATGTAGAATTGCGTAGTCGATGGAGCATGCCGCTATCAAATTCTATCAATAGCAAAAATCATGTTGCCAAAAGAGTAAGCTCCAGCTAAGTCACGTGACCTAGCCTGTCTGCTAACCAAAACAAATAGGATGTGACTGTCTCACTGATATCGCAAGTGCAGATCATCATCACATGTAGCCCATGGCAGCACTGTTATAACATATAAAAATTGTGTCTTCTATTATTGTATGTATGTATTTCAGTTGATTGTTAAAAGTGCATCTTTTAAAATAGCTAGTCTAGGTTTAAATGTAATTTAAAGTGTTACCATCTGATTCTCAGTAAGCAGTCTAGTAAACTTGGTTTAGGTGTGGACAATACATAGTGGGTGGGCCCAGGCTAGACAATACTCAGTTACGTAACCCCTGGTTACGGTCATTGGTCAATGCACAGTTTTTATTAGTTTGCATAAAAACAGTTGAGTGGATGGCAGGCAGGGAATTACTAATAATTAATTTACTGTAAGTAATAGTCATTGGTCTTGACATGTTTGACATGCTAATGTTTATGTAAGGGATAATGAACGTTAATGCACAATTCAAAGTTCTAGAAGGTCACGACATGTAGCGGAGAGGCCTTAACTTCGATAAGTGCATTATTTTTTTAAATTATTTTTATTAATCACAAACGTACAGTAGGAACCACCCTGGTGTGCGTTCACACTACCATCACTACCACGAAAATATCAGAGCTCTCCACCATCCTGTGTTTGACACGTTGTGCCAGGCACTTGTGGCCTTGCCCAGTGCAGAGCCGATAAGAGGCGATTAAGCCGTTGCCCTGTAGAACAACAGAGAAGTGATCACATGCAGAGCCCCCCGTCGCTCTGCCCTCTCTCTGCTTCTTCTCTTTTATCCACCCCGCTCAAGTGGCTCTGACAGCTGGGGGCATCTGCATCTGTGGGCAGGGGGACTGACAGGCTCTCTCTCTCTCTCTCTTTCTCTTCCTCTGTCTATCTCTTTGTCTCTCTCTCTTTCTCTTTTTTGAAAGTGGGGCCGACGGGCTCTCTCTCTGTCTTTCTCTTCCTCTGTCTATCTCTTTGTCTCTCTCTCTCTCTCTTTGGGCAGGGAGACCGATGGGCTCTCTCTCTCTCTCTTTCTCTACATCTGTCTGTCTGTCTCTCTCACTTTCTCTCTCTCTCTCTCTCTCTCTCTCTCTCTCTCTCTTTCTCTCTGTCTGTCTCGCTCTCTCTCCCGTGAACAGAGAGGCAAATGCCAGGTCACGGACACACTTGTCTCACCCTCTCCCCACATCGCTTGTTTCCCACACCCTGGTCCTGGCGTGGAATGGAATGAGCTGCGTGTCAGAAACTCCTTACACATTTAAAGGGTTGAGGAGGGTTAGGGTGGTGGTGGGGGGGGTTTTTGTGGAGTGTGTGGTAGTGGTATTGGGTTCAAAGGCGTTGCTTTGGGTGAAGAGCGTCTCTGTCCTATGGTCACCCCTCCGAAGACCCCCCGAGTAGTGACTGTAAACCCCCCCTCCCCAGGGTAGTGACCGTAGCCCCCTCCCTCGAGCAGTAGCCGATTCTCCCTCGAGTAGTGGCCGAATCTCCCCAAAGCAGTGGCCGAAGTGAATAATTGATGACAAATGATGTTGACACGACCACGACCGGTCCTGTGGCATAGCGTGCTCTGCTCTGTCTGATGAATGCTCCAATAGACCCCGGCTTAGAGAGGAGGGTTGGGTGTCTGCCAGAAAACCCTTAAAAGAAACAGCATACCCCCCCCCACACACACACACACACACACACACCCCACACACTATGTGACACAGCACCCACGCTAACAGCACCCCTGGGAACCTAACCATGGAGAAGGCCCAGTCTGTACCGGATCATTATCAGTCTCACATAGCCCATAGGCCACACTGTTTGTTGTTATAACATCTCCATCAGTGCCTGGCCCCTGTGGTTGTGTGTGATGTGTAGATCATGTATGTTGTGCTTTGTTTAGCGTCGGGTGTTTTGTTTTGAAGCTGCATTCAGGTCAGTGTGAACCTGATCCTTTTGGTTTCAATGTGTGACATTAAGAATAAAACATAGCCTCCTCCAGGGGCTTAGCGACAGAGTGCTAACCACTTATGCAACGAAATGTGAAACCCAGTGTGTTTTTGTGTGTGTGTGTGTGTGTGTATGTGTGTGTGTGTGTGTGTGTGTGTGTGTGTGTGTGTGTGTGTGTGAGTTTACTGTATGTGTCTCACTCTGTGTGTGTACTCTAATGTCTCCCAACTCTACCAAATGAGAGTTTTCTCAACTGTGCATACGTACGTTGGGAGAGTGGGTGGGGGTGTGGGTGGTGGGATGTGCGTGTGTGAGTGTGTGTCATGAGGGGGGTTGCTGGGGCGATTAATGTTCTCGTCCCCATAATATTGAAAAAGAGTGCACTGACAGGTCTGAACTGGATCACGTATCGCGCCTCTCTCTCTCTCTTTCTCTCTCTCTGTTCATCTCTCTCTCTCTGTCTCTCTCTCTCTCTCTCTAGCCGCCACCTGATGAATTATTTCTGGAGTCCGGGTCTGCTGTCAGCCTGTATCAGTGACATGCTGACAACAATGTAATTGTGGTGCGAGAGAAGAGGTGAACGAGGGGGTGGGGGGGTGGAGGTAGAGGGGGGTGTCCCGTTTCTCTTGTCCCGTCGGTCTCTCTCTCTCAACCCGTAATGGCTACATGACGGCCACTCCTTTTCGGAAAGGGGGGAGAGAGACAGAGAGAGAGAGAGCATGAAAAAAAAGATGAAAAAAGAAACCTTGGATATCTTCAGAGATGTGTGTGTGTGTGTGTGTGTGTGTCTCTCTCTCTCTCATGGCTGCGGGTGTCAGTAGGCACGGACTGGCTTCATTTTCGCCTCTTGGGAGTTTCATTTACCGTTACATTAATCACAGAACTAATTTGTCTTAGTCCTCAGACATGTCTTCCCGTCTAAAGAGGACTCACTGCAGTCTCAGGTTCTCAAGGACCATACAACTCCAGCAGCGGCTGTATCAGACTTCAGCTGTAAAAAAGGCCACTCCAATCAACCTGCCGTGGAGGCGGCTGGAAAGTCACACCTGAAAGAATTATGACCCCAACACAATCTCCCTCAGCAGGTATGTTTTCTTTTTTTTTTCATCCGGAACTACAAATCATACCTTGGTTTGAATTTGTTCATCGTTTTTTCCCCCTCCTCACACAAATTACATAAAACTTTCTTTTTAGAATAAATAAATAAATAATAATAATAATACATTTTTTTAAACCTACTGTACAAGCCAATCAAAGATGCTTCTCTCAATGCTAAACCCTTGCAACCGTATCGCCACCCCCACCTCCCCACGCCTCCCTCCCCTGTTTTCCCTCCATTTTCAAAGACTGTTTAATCTTCCTCTGGAGGATTTGCTGTCACATCATGTCGAAGGCGCTCCTTGTTTTCGACAGTGCATTGTCTTTTGATGGGTCATAAAAGGCCTGGTCTGACGGATGATATCCGGAGGCACGTCTCTTTGTAGTGCAACGTGATGAGTGAGTGAGTGAGTGAGTGAGTGAGTGCAAGTAGGATGGTAGTTGTGGTGAGGAGGGGGGGTGGGGGGTTGGTTAGGGGGTGGGTGGGTGGGCGAAGACACCAGGAGAATGTGAGATGTTATGCAGTCGCTGAAAAGTCTGTGCTTCACGGCAGGATTCATTTCAACGACTGCAACACATTTCACCATGCATGCGAAAAACAGGGACTGTGTATATTGTGATTCTGGTTAATGCATTATTGAATATGATGACACATTCATTTTGCTGACATTTAGGAATGTGTTTTTTTAAAAAAAAAATGTTCTCTGTTTTAAAAAGAAAAGGGTTTTCAAATTTTTTATTTATTTACATTTCATTTTATTTTTCAGCTGTCCACCCAAGGTGTTGATCTGACACCATGCATCCCAGACCAGAGTTTGCTGCACTGCTTCACATTTACTGTACGCTAAGTAATGCTAAGGCAAGTACAACATGACAGGTCATCCATCAAGTCATTGAAATGAAACACGCCTTACACCACCACCACAAAAAAAAAAAAAAAAAAAAAAAGAACGCCCTAAAAAAGTTGGAATCCTCCCCCCCCTTTTGTATCGCTATTACTCCTCAAGCCCTTCTCTGAAGCCATCCTCAGCCTCAGACACTTTTCCGAGGAGTGAAAAGCTGCGCTAACGCACTCCTGTAAGGAGCCCTGTCAGGGTGAATGATTGCCAACGTAATGAAACTTCCCTTCGCTGCCGTTGCCGCCGTGAGCCAGTTCCTGACAGCGGGCAACTCAAGCTCAGGATGATAATGATGATGATATACCATTACAGGAACAGAGAAAGAGAGTGGGAGAGAGAGAGAGAGAGAGAGAGAGAGAGAGAGAGAGAGAGAGAGAGAGAGACGGAAGGAGTGTGGGAGAGACAGAAGAGAGCTTGTCTAGTGTGAGGACAGTCTGTAAAGACATATTCCTTTGTATCTGCGCTCTAAGCGTACCTGAATGTGTTGATTTATAGCATAAGGTGGCTATAAAGCCTTGTACCCTCAGAAGAGGTCGACGGAATGTAATTGTAGAAGGCTAACACTCTCTATGCACTTTTGAAAGATAATATTTTTTTTTGTTCGGCGTATATGAGTGTGATATTGCCTCTGGCGATTGGGAACACCAGTAAAGACCAGTAGAGTGACTTTACGATGTCTTGTTCATCGGTGCACCTAGTGAGAGAACTATAATGATTAAGTTCTCCCTGGCAACTGTAAACGTTTATGTATTTATTCCAAACAGTGATTTGGAAGAGTAGCATAGCGGAGTGAGAGACTGGAAGTTTCCAGATGGTCTGTTCAGGTCTTTTGACTTGCAGAGGGAAAACAGACACTTGAATGGGCTGCCTCAGCACACGCTATTTTAACCTTGTATTGAACAGATGACCCTCTTTGACACGACACCTCATTGTTTTGCAGGCTTGATTGGAAACAACCCTGTTTGTTTTATGAATGAGCCAGTGGATACCGGCTGAGAAAAGGTTTACATCATAGGTGTCATTCAGGAAGGCCTGTTGAACACTGGGAACATGAACCCGCCACTATCAGCAGCTAGAGAAACACTCAACTCAACTATAGCCTGAACACAATGACAGCCATATGTTTGTGTAGTGAGTACAAAGCGTCTCATTCCAATTTTATTTGTATACTGTAAATATTTGTTGTGTAGAATAAGTATACCCTAGTCAGATGCCATCACCTTTTTCTATTCCATTATGTAAAAATACTGTAGCCTACCTACAAGTCTTTCAGTTGAAACAAGGTTAAGTCTCGTCTTGGCTTTGACTGTTCTGTGGAGCACTTGATGGAGTACTTGAGTTATTTCATTGGTAAGCTTGTAAATAAATGTGTGGCTAATGTTGCAAATTAATAATTTTGTGAAGTGCATGAGATTTAATGTTTAGGCCTTACCTGTGGGCCTAAAATCATGTGTATATGTACACTAGGTCCACATTAGCTCAAACCCCAGATGCTTATACTAACATTTCATGGGTTTGGGTTTCTTGGGTTATTCATTCCAATATCCAGTATTTTTTCCTGAGACCAAATATAAGACAACTCTTACAAAGACCTTGGTGAAAGAAGCCCATTGAGAGAGAGAGAGAGAGAGAGAGAGAGAGAGAGAGAGAGAGAGAGAGAGAATTCTGAGAATTGTTGTCGTTTATCTGCAATTACAGTGTGTAAGCAATTCCTCAAAGTCACTCCTTGGAATTGTCTTGTTGTCTGATCCTTGAATTGTAATCACCCAAAGCATTTCCACTTCCCCAAATATCTGCTATCCTACAGTATGGTTCAGAAGCAGAAGCAGCTCAGCTTTGCTACAAGAGTGAGGGTTTTTTTTTCCACCCATCTGGACTCCATTTTCTGATAAGTGCATGATGATGGTGGGAGAGAAGAAGAAGAAAGGAGGAGAAGAAGTAGTCAAAGACGAAGAAGAAGAAAGCAACAGAAGAAAACGAAGAAGGAAAAGAAGAAGAAAGGAGCAAGACAAAGGAGAGGAGAAGAAGAAGGAGGAGAAGAAGAAGAGAGGAGGAGGAGGAGAAGAAGAAAGGAACAGAAGAAAATGAAGAAGGAAAAGAAGAAGAAAGAAGAAGGAGAGGAGAAGAAGACAGAAGAAGGAGAGGAGAAAAGGATGAGAAGAAGACAAAGAAGAAGGAGAGGGAGAATAAGGAGGAGGAGGAGAAGAAGAAAGGAACAGAAGAAAATGAAGAAGGAAAAGAAGAAGAAAGGAGGAGAAGACAAAGAAGAAGGAGAGGGAGAATAAGGAGGAGGAGAGGAAGAGGAAGGCGGTGGCCATGAGCTCCACATTGGAGTGAGGTTGGGCTGAAGCATTACTGTAATGTGGTGGGGATAGATGCTGTCGCTAAGCCAATTGCATGCTGATGACTAAGGGCACAATCGGCTGTAAGCAGTCAGTGATTTATGAGGGATAAAGACCAGTTGAGAGATGGGAGGTTTGGTGTTGGTGTTAGTCATAGTGAGTGTGTGTGTGTGTGTGTGTGTGTGTGTGTGTGTGTTGAAGGAGGGGCATTTTTGGCCACAGTAGTGGTCTTGCATCTGCCTCTCTCTCTCCATCTCTCTCTCTCTCTCTCTCTCTCTCTCTCTCTCTCCCTCTCTCTCCATCCCTCCCCATGCCAAGCGGCTTTGCATGGCAATTAGTTGTGTCCTCATTCAGTGTGCTGCTCCAGTGGGTGAGGCAGACTCGTCCATCATCTTCCAGGCCACTAATTACGCTGCTTAAGTGCAGGTGGATCTCGTAACAGTGCCAACGGGCCGACTCCTGGCACGCTATTTATTGCTCTTCCAGCCAACAGAAAAAATAAGGTGAACGATACTTCCTTTGGGAAAGAGTCTCTCTCTCTCTCTCTGCCCCACCCTTTCTCTCCAGTGCCCAAATTCAAAGTCCAGATCGCTGCATTAGCACGGATAGCATTAGTGTTAAAAAGAGTGAGATAATAACTCTATTAAAGTGATGGTCTGGACTATATTAATTCATTGTCATAGCCCTGTTTTTTTAAGGTCACATGATGCTGTCTGTAGGGAAAAATAGACAAGTATTTAGTAAAACAGTCAACCAGTAGCTATAATGCCAACAGACTGAGGCCAAAGAAAATGAAACGGAATTTTTCTGAACCCTATTCACTTGTTTTTAGCTATTTGTTGGCTACGCAGTTGATAACACTTTATTTAAAGATGTCTACATAAAAGTGTCATGAACCTGTCATTAACATGACATGGCATGTATCATGACTAGTAATAACACTTCATTAATGTTTATGACTGATGATGTTGCTTCATTCGGTTTTTTCACCCCAATCATAATCAAATTGACACTTTATAACTTCACACTTCATCAACAAAAAATGACACTTCATAACAACAGTAATAGACATTTAAAAAGTGTCACTGGTGTTAATATTATGTGATATCAATATCATGTTACTGACATGTTCAAGTTTCTCTTAAGTAGATACCTTTAAATAAAGTTACCATTTAGCCCATAAAAACAGGTTTGAAATACCCCAGACTATCTCTTTGAAGAGAAAATATGAGATTATATATGGAATGTTGATCTGAGACCTGTTTCCGAAAAGCAACTAAGCTAACTAAGTTAGCAACTTTGTTGGTTGCAATGCAATTTCCAATTACCAACTAACTAAGTTGCTAACTGGTTAGCAACTATGCTTTTGAGAAACAGCAGTGACTCTCTCTCTCTCTCTCTCTTTCTCTCTCTCTTTCCCTCCCTTGGAATCATATCCCTTTCTCTTGCCCTTTTGTCGTGGGTTCATGAGTTGAGACGTCTTGATTTTCAGTTACGAGGGTTAGAGGGTGATTGAGGAGGAGTGAGGATGGAGTTGGGGGTCTCGTTTTTCACGGGGCAGTTCAGAAGAAGCAGGTGCTGAAAACAGATTGGCGATTAACACATCATTATGTCGTGCGGCGCGATTAGGGTGTGTTAATACCACAGCAGATTGGGAGGGAGATCTTGCGTTTCTTTTGAAGGTAAATGAACATGCCGTTAAAAAAAACGAGTGCTGGAGGAGAGAGAGAGAGAGAGAGAGAGAGGCGGAACAAATGTGAACCCTCTAACTCTGAGGTCAGTTAGTTGATGATCGGGGTCTTGTCGGGATGGGTGAAGGTCCCAGAAAAATCCTCAATGAGAAATTACAGTGCAGACAAAATGGCCGGAGGGAGGAAGTCATTCACTTTCCTGGAGAAAAGTGGTGCTATAATGGTCGGCTCTTGACTTATCTTGGTCATCACTTAACCGCCATCACCGAAACATTATCACAGACAGAGCATAAAATATTCATTCGGAGTGCAGCCGAGTGCTGTGACGCGGTATTATTCATAGCAACAAAGTATTGAACGTGCGCCGAGATGCGTGTAATGTTTAACGTCTGGCTGTCATCTTTGAGGCGGAGCTCCGCCTGTCACGGACCACTCTGTCACCAACTCCAGAGTCGACATCCAACATCATGATCCTATCCCACAGTTCTGCCACCAGCCGTCTTTAGTTCATCTGTAGTTCATTCTGTGCAGATGCTTGCTATTATATCTGTGATTTGTATTTTTCTATACTGTATACTGTATACATATACTTTATTGTTTTCATTGTATTTTATTATGTTCCGTTTTTTCCCCCACACTTTCATCAGAAACGCACACAGCAAATATCACCACCACCGGTCAAAAGCACTGTGGTAGCCTACTATTTTTCGAGAAGGCCATAGGCTTTATAGTGTGTATTTAAAAAGTGGCCTAATTGTCAAGGTTACATCTGGGCAGGATGATTGATGTGTATCCCAAGCTTTTCTGTCATGTCTGTCAGGTGGCAAGAATGTTTAATGTTCTCATTACTGGTTGTGTTGTTGTGTATATTTCTCTGTCAGCGCACCGGACCCATCTGAGACGCCAGCCTCACTTCAAAGGCCTGTAGGTCATCCGTCTTCTTTGCGACACCAGCGAATGTTCAACCTCAGCTGAGTGCCGGTGATTTGTTATGACTTGAGCGCCATCTGACAGACAAGTCCTCTATAAAGCCCACAAACACAAACACACACATATACACTCTCTCTCACATACACACACACACACACACACAAATACACTCTCTCAAACACACATACACACGTACACTCTCACACACACACACACATACACACAAATACACTCTCTAAAACACACATACACACGTACACTCTCTCACACACACAAACACATACACACACAGACACGCTCTCTCTCTCTCTATCTCTCTCTCTCACACACACACACACACACACTCACAAACACACACAAAATAAGAGGAGGAGGAAGAAGGAGGAGGATGCTATGGAAGGGGGAAAGAGTCTCTGACTGACTTCTCTGTCTGTCGCTTGGTGAAAACATCACTACTCCCCTAATGGCTTGTAACTGTCAGGGGAGGCTGGCACCTGACATGTTGTGTCGCGCCGTTAATTTGCAAAGTGGGTGAGTGACTGAAGGTCTTCTTTCGTTCCTATAGAGGTCAACGCCATGCAGCCCTGGTGCCAGAGATATGCTCCAGACTGCCTCGATGGTTCTCAAGAGCAAGATCACTAGCAGACTATATTTAAAAAGAGCAGAGCCGTGACCACAGCTTCGTATACAGTAGTCACGATAGAACGATATCGTACAGTAGGAAAGTGGATAAACATTTCGTAAATGAGTAAACAATCCAATGCCACATCTGCTCTGTAAACAACACAAGGATGAGAAGAAAGAAAAAAGAAAAGAAAAGAAAAAAAGGAATGACATTTAGGAAGAGAGAGGGAGAGCGAAGGGTGGAATCTTGTTGCTCTTTCCAGACGGTGACAAGATTAATAGCGCTCGTCTGATCTAATTTTGGAAAGTGAAAAACATTTGTCACGATGCTAAGTGATATATGGATGAGACAGGGGCTGCTGTTGAGTGGCTATGAGAAGACGAAAGAGCTTCTCTCATTCCCTAGCAAAGGCCTCATGCTAGTCTGATAATATAATCAGCTGCTGGTTCTGATTTAAGATTTGAAAGCCCCCCACATCCACCCACTCACCCACCCACCAACCCACCGACATCCACACCATTTCACCTCGCTTCGTTCTTGCCTTTCGTTTCTCTTTTGGGAATTGTGGACATGAATGTCACACCGCTGACAACCCCACACCCATGACATGAAACATATTTCTCAGCGCGAGGTCCACTCTGCATTTTTCATTTGTTGTATCACTGCCAGAAAAAGGCCTCTCAGCTTGTCTCCTACTGTGTTTCATCAATGTCAGGGATCTAAGTCAAATGTTTTCGCAAAAAGGAAGAAAATGGCAAGTCGCGCTCACAGTTATTTTTCCTCCTCAGCTTTGGCTCGCCCTGCTCGCGGGACCTCCATCTTGGAAATACTGTGTAAACACGGTGTCACGCTGAGCGTGTGTCGGCTCCAACCAAAACGGAGAGGAATTTCGCCGAACGCTGCACGTAGGTTTTCTCGCCCGAGAGGGGCTTTGCATTGTTCAGTGACACTCTGACACTAAAGCGATTAGAACCTGTCACCTTGGGCAAGGTATGCAGACTCACTTCACTGTAACTTTATTAAGTTTTAGCCCGACGACTGGTGACAGCCTACGTGGCAGCACTTCAAATAAATTAAGCCCGTAAACTTTTAGAGGAAACACTTTTCTCAACTTATTTTCTATCTTTCTTTTTTTCTATTTCTATTTTTTTTTTTTTTTTGGTCATAACACAGACATTTGAATTGATGATTTAAAAAAAGGCTTTAGGAAGCTTGTCTTTTTGCCTTTTGCCGTTGCTGTAGATTTCTTAAGGAGAGGTGGTGAAAACTATTTCAGGGAAAATAAGCATGCTCTTGGCAGTTCTACGAAACACTCCAGCTTGAATATGCCAGGCCCTAATTTTAAACCTGCAGCCAAGAAACTTGGACTGCAACCACCACTCCACCCCACCACCACCACCTCCACCCTCCTTGGGAGCACGGACGGAATAAGAACACAATGCCAGTATTCCATACATTTGTATTCTTTCAAATTAGACACTGTGTTTGCTGCCTTTGGAGCCTCCATTCATCTTCCTCACCATTTGCGTCTCTGTGCTTTCTACAGATCTGACCGTAAAAGTTTCCATATGCTATGCGGAGAGAAAGGAAGAGAGAGAGAGAGAGAGAGAGAGATGGAGCAAGGGAGAAAGAAAGAAAAAGTGGGCAGAAAGTTCATGTTATCAAGGGGAAAAAAAGGAAAAAGGGAAAGGGGGAGATTTCATGGCATCTCAGTTGGTCTGCATGTTGCTAATTAGCCAACTACACAAAACAAGGCCACAAGTCATTAATCACAGCAACCGCAAGCAGTCAATTCCATGTAAGCAAGTCATTTAGCTACAAAAAAAGTTTGCTTTCCATGGCGGGCTTCAAAACTAACCCCACAGTTCCCTTTCGTGGCTGGCCCACTGTTAATTATAGACTCTGTCTCCTGTTGACAGACAAGGGACCACTGTTTAACTCACAGTTGTTCTTTCCTTAGGCTTTGTTGATGACAGATTGTCGAGTCTACCATGCCACCCCCCCACCCCCTTCACCCTTTCGCCTTGTCCCTCTATAACATGACTTTAAAGGGACACTAAGCAACTTTTTACTACTGGTTGAGGTATCCTTCTTATCAGATGATATGAATGGTGGATAAATGCAAGTTTTATTCCCACCAACCATCCAGGATATGGGGGTAGGAAAACACCTCAAAAAAAATAAAAGAAAAACCTATAGATACACCATGACATTGCTAACTTTTTTTTGCTATCAGACATCATCAGCATGTACTATCAGTGCCAGTTAGAGTTTCACAGCAAAGCTTGTAGTTTGTGTTTTTTTTTCTGACCATCTGTATGTATGTAAAGCAATATTACAAAAAAAAAATCCAGTAGTTAGAAGCTTTTGATTAGTTGTTTATTGGTTGTATAGATAAGAG
The DNA here is from genome assembly GCA_027497455.2 of Sardinella longiceps. NCBI lineage: Eukaryota > Metazoa > Chordata > Actinopteri > Clupeiformes > Clupeidae > Sardinella > Sardinella longiceps. Next base: position 418,217 of record JAODXP020000032.1, read on the forward strand.
TTACCGTACCATTTCCTGAAATTGAGCAACTGCAGTTCCAAGAATTCCAAAAAAAACTTTTCCCTATCATGAAACACTTGTACTTGTGCCTGGAAAATGCTACTGGGGACCCTAATACTAGGTCGATGAATAACGAACTCTTCACAACCAAAGATGTATCAGCCCACAAATTCCTTTATAACCCCAACAACCCCACATCTTTCTCTAGTCTCGCTATCCCCATCCTGTGATTAAAGGACAAAGGCAGTCACACCAGAGACTGGGGGCCCTGCAATTAACAACACATCAGTCCATGGCGTTCCCCATCGCTCTTCTGCTTTCGCCATTGTGCAGGACAGCCAGTCACGGCTGGCGGTGGGAGAAATATGAATACAGGCAGGCTCGGCGGCGGTTGGGAGAGAAATATGGCCGCCGACTGGAGAAGCAGCTGCCGTGGTAACTTACTGCTCATTTGTCTCCGCTGATGAATCAAAATCACTTCACACCGGAGTTATAAAAATGTATGAGCGCCGAGATGCATGAGGAGGCCATTAATCTCTCGCTAAAGCAGAATAAATGTTACATGCGCCAAACCTGCACGGGTGGGGGTGGGGTGGGGTGAGGGGGTTGTTCGTTCTCCTCCTTGGATTTTTCTGAGGACGAATGATGTATTGATAAAAAGCAGACTTCCTCTCGGCTGTTATTTGAAAGGCATTATGTCTGATTGCATTTTAAGTACAGGAGGGCTTTGGTTTCGTGGGTAAAAGAGGAGGAAAAGTCGTGCTCTTGCATGACCTTGTAATCTAGACTAATGAAAAGTGTATGCCTCTTTAATTGTTCATAATAACCAGCTTGGAGAACAGAAAATGAGGAGGAATGACTGGACTATGAGAAAGGATTTGCGGCCTTTCCTCAATAAAAATGATTAAACTTTCAATGAGGTTTGGGACGTAAGCCCATCGCCTTTGCTTGAATGTGTTTTACCCTCCTATTCGATCCCACTAAATAAAAGACAGTATTATCTTATACGGTCTAGCCATGTTTGTGAACGCATTGTGTTTCTTCTTCCTCAGCTGGCATACTCAAATGCGGCGAACCATTCGCGTGACTGAAAGGACGAGAAGCAGGCTGCTCAAAACCAGGAAAAATATATCAGACCCTACTTGACACGGTAACATAGGAAAGTATAACTTCTCATCAAGTTCGCACCTTAGTAGGCCTGTAAAACAAACCTGGCGTCTCAAACGTGCCAGGACAAACATCTGCTGTCGAGCACTCCGGACAAACCTACACAAGGCTATTGTTCAATTACTGAAATCTTAGACGCTGTTCTGCTTAGTCCTTTCCCATGCCAAAACCTCAAAGCCCGTTTTTGTTATAACAAAAGTTTCCTTCAGGTACCGGGCTTGGTTATGTTGTTCAGTTGCCATGCACTACAAAACGCTACAAATACGATCAACTTTTTTTTTTTTTTTCCACCTCATGCAGATGATTTTGAATGGATTGTCAAGCTGCTGTATCTTGGATGGGTTATGCTGACGTTCTCCTCAAACACTTGCTAGGATTCAGCCCTTTCGTTTACTCCAGTTGTCAGAGAAGTGAGGAAGAGAGGGGAGGGGGGATGGGGGAGCGTCGAGCAGTGATTAATATGGGGGAATGTTTGAAGAAAAAAGTCAAGCTTTTCGGCAACCAAAACAAACCAGTGGTTCTCGGTGTGATTGAACGCACACTTCGCAGTTGATTGAACATGCGAAAAGTCATTTATTTTCCCTCTGGCTTGGTAAACAGTGATGCGAGTCCCTGTTCCAGCAGTGCGTGCACACACACACACACACACACACACACACACACACTCGCACACACAACTCAAGAGCCACTGAATTCTCCAGCGGACCAACTGAGGAAAAATGATGACATTCATTTCTATAAGTGTGAGGAGGGCCCTCATCAGTCAAGCCCATGCTGGGAAGTTACTAACAGGCCGGGTCTGTACTGAAGCTCTCTACAGATCTGCTGTTCTCTTCTCATCTCGTCTCATCTCATCTGGCTCTCACTCTCGTCTCTCTATCTGTGTTAGTGTCGCCTAATAGGCCTCTCACATCAGCTGCTGTTTGTTGTTGTTTACGCTTGTCTTGTGCACGCTTGAACTTTGAGCTACGTTGCTTTGAGAGAGGGTGTGCCTCCCCAGTGGCTAAGGCCAGTGTAACATGAAGGTGTACTTTCCACACACACACACACACACACACACACACACAAACATATGTACGGTACACACACACACACACACACACACACACACACACACACCAATCCAAGAAGTGTTCTACCCTGAAATTGACTTCTGAAACGTGACATAGCCGTGGCCTGACTCACGGGTGGTGTTTATGACATCCACTGCCGTCAGGCGTAACAGCTCCCAGATGCTAAGACACATGGCTAACAGCTGCCGCCGTGGCCAGGAGATGAGCACGGCTCGGTTCGACTCAGCTCAGCTAGCTAGCTGGCTGGCTGGCTGGCTTGGCCATTACTTGTCGGCCATCTTTCCTCGTGTCAGCAGATGTCTTGCTCTGGTTATGCTAGCCACGCTGAACACATCTCCCAGAACAAGCCAAGGCCAGAGATATTTTTCCCTTCTACGTTTAAGTTCAAAGCCCAGCAGGAGATCAGGTTGGGAAGGGGAGGGGAGGGCAGGTGGGTGGGTGGGAGCGTTCTCACAAACCTTAAGTCCCTATTGGACATACGTCTTTTATGGGGAGTGGGTTTCTGTAAAGAGGTGGGGTGGTTATATGGCTGTGGCTATGATTGATAGAGCGTGACTTTACATTATGTATGGAGGTACGGCGGGGGCCCTCCATCAGGTTCATTTTGAAGGTGCAAGACTGGCCACGGTTAACCCTGGGATGGTTGTCCAAGAACTCATCAGTATTTTATCACAATGACAGATCTGAAACTCAGGCAAGATGACAAAAGGCATTCATATAGAAAGGGCCTTAACAGAGCACCCTGATGTTTGAGAAGGATTTTATTACTGCCGCCGAACCACTTTGTGACCTTTCTCTGTAAAAAAAAGAAGGTGTATACTGTATACTGTGAAAATAAAATTTACTTAGTTAATACCAAATTGCATAACTCAGTGTCACTCTTCACTCATTGCATTTAAGATAACATTCACAGTTTAATCATTTTAAATAACATGAATTGTAGCTACTGGTGTGTTATGGGGTTGTGTACTAAATCTAACCAAGGCACACTGGATAGGTCTAGAAGTATGAGGACAACCAGATAAAAGTTTGTGAAAATGAAATGAGCTATCTGGTCACAGAGCTAAAAGTTTTTAGTGTATACTGTCAACTGTCAGTTATTTGTAGATCATAGTTTGGGGAGATATTTATTAGATTTATAAACTGAACAACCTTCATGATATTGAAGGTGTCAGGTGTTGCAGTAGCATTCTTGAGATTCTAGATATTTAGAAATGTACCAACCATATGTTTAAAAAATATTTTTTTAACAAGAATTCGGAGAGGACCAGTGTGACTAGATAATCATTTGGGTAGCAGCACAAAGTTACAAAGTTTTTAAACCCCATGAAAAGATTATAGGCCTACCTAAGAATATTTGTGTTAAATTGTTGTCATGTCATCATGGTGTAGCCTAGGGTTAGTGAGATGCATTTTTTATGGCGTGTTTCACAGAAAAAAAGAATTTCAGCAGTTTTGTACACTGCTACGATTCTTACAGTCTCGTAAATCAGAAAGCGCCCCATGCTATGGTCTGGGCGTCTTTTTAAACTGCTGCCTTATTATCGTGAATCGTCGACGACAAGGCCCATTACCACACAACCAGGGAGCTTTGGCTGGGATTAATCTGTCAAACGGGGATGGTTTCGTTTTGATGAATACGACATGTGACCATTAATGATGTTGATTTTATCTCCGGGGATTAATGTGATTTACTTTGCATGGGTAATGCCGTCGCGGGACCTCAGACGCTATGGGGTTCTGTAGGGAGCTGATTAAACGAGTAGGACTCTCATGCGTCGTTTCATGTTGTCGGCATTTTACGGCTTCATTACCGCAATCACACAATCTGTGGAAATGTCTCGCGTCCCTTGTCACCATAAATCATTGTTTAGGGCAGCCCTGTCGACGTATGCCAGTGAGCTGACTTGTTTTGTACTAATAGACTGTGGATATTTTTGCGTCCGGTGTGAGACCTGTGTTCGAAGATAAAGTCAAAATATGCCTTAATACAAGCCCATATTTCTGAATATCAATCTGTTAGAATCTTAAACCTTTTTGTAGGCTATATCTATCATAATTTGAGACTGCCAGTGTCTAGCTTAGACTTTTGCGCCCATGTAAACATTTAAGAAAGCACAGAAAAAATGGCACATGGGCAATTCCTTATTTTTATAGAATCACCTGTTTACCCTGTGCGTGTATAAACACGCACACTGACCTATTTGTGGTATTGGCAACCCTGTGAAAGAATCAATCTACTCACTCATTTTTATTTGGAATATTATAAACCTTTCCATGACATCCTGTAAACCTCTGATCTGGTATTGACTAGAATGTTGAGAAATCTGGGTAGGCCTATATTTAAATGTCAGGTTTTATTTAAGTGACTATCAAAAGTACGAAAATGGTCTGCTCTCTCTGGAAAATAGACGATAGGCCTATTTTATTTATCTCAAGAGTTTGGCATTTTTTCCCATGCTGTAGGCCTAATATCTTTCAACTGTTTAATGTTGCACATATGACCTAAAATATTCTCATTTTAATATTTATAGGGCCTATTTTTAATTCCTTGAAATGTGTAAGACTCATCGTGTAGTGGGGCAGGTTTTCTATAGTCCTATTTATAATGTTTTAATATTTTACAAATCTCAAGTTTCCTGAATTAATGGTAAACTCGTACGTATCTATAAATGAAACAGTAGAATCAATGGCAATGGCAACTCTGTCAAACAAACAATAGGCCTAGTTCTCGCTCGACTCAAAGTTGTGGGTAAAGGCAGAGTTTGAGAGAGCAAATATATTTTCGCTCTCTGCGATCAAAAGGCCATGTGGTCCTGCACTGGATAGAATAAAAGGAGTGCGTGAATGTGGGCACTTTACTTCCATCACAGAAATAAAGCACGATTATTTATTCCCTCATGGACTAATCTCAGCAGGCCTCAATCGCAGGGTTATGAGGTTCCATTAATCATTTGAAGGCCAGCTTACGGGTCAAGCCCAAGGTTATGACATTACCAGACACCACACTTTCCCCCCCGTCGTATCCTCCCCCTTATCAGAGATGAATATTGCCTTGGAAGTAAAGCTAGGATTCGGCAATCGGATTGAAAATAGTCCTCGGGCCGATCACTCACTCCCCTGCCACATCCCTGCTTTGCAGCTGTGGATTGGGCTCAAGGAACATTGGCTTTTAGTTGGAGGCTGGGTGCCTAGGCTATTTAATCAAAGCACTGTCTGTCGTCAGCACTGTCGAAGCGATTTTTACTTTATTTTTAGTTTGTATATTTTCTGTTATTTACAATTGATGAAAACTAAGTTGGGGCCTAGGCCAACTCCGCCGCGTTGTTTCATCGTCGGAATTTTACATGGAACACGCACATTGGATGTCATTTCAGCCATTGTTGAAGCCTACTTTCAACAATTTTTCGACGAGTTATTACAATGTGTAGGCTTACACAAACTCCTTTGTGATAATCGAGAATTGCTCAGGCAATACACACAGACAAATAAAATAATTAAAGGCATATAAGCACATTTAAACCCAATTATCCAAAATGACAAAAAGAAAAAAGCATACGGTGAAATACTTTGTTTTAGGCTATACTTTTTTCTGATGAGGCCAACATACAGTAAGATGAGAGCTTGGATTATTGTTATTCTTTTCATTTCAACCAGTTGTTATGCTATCCTGATAATACAACTTGGCCTATAGCCTATGCACAAGAAAACATTTATTTTATTATTTTTTTATACATAAAATTGTATTTGTTTAGAATATAGGCTAATTGAGTCACATAAGCTATTATTTCATTCCCTTGTCGCTGGAGAAAATAGATTCTATTCCAAACTTTTAAATAGGCCTAACACGAATACAAGAAAGAGGACAGTAAGGCCCCATTGAATAGGCAATTGCCAAACCAATAACGCATGATAAAGCAATCCAGATACAACTCACAATTTCTGTTTGGAATAACAATATTCTCACCCTTAAATATTAAGAGTTCAAATTCGATGTGAAGACCTCATAGGCCTATTTATAAAACCTGATTACAGTAAGGGTATTTAATAAAATTCAATCCAATTTAATGACACTTTTAATATTCATAAAATAGCCTTGCACTTTCCCCAAGTTCTATCCGTGCACTATTATGACTGATTTCAATGTGTGTAGGCCTAATTTAAAATGAACTGAAGGTAAATTTGCTTTCATTTGAACTTCAACCGCCAGACGTGCATCTTGCATTTCACCATAAATTATCAACCGTTCCTACAAAAGGTTAAAACGAAAGCAATTGACCTAAAACACTGTGCCATTTCAGAGGTCATTGTCTAAAAACAACTGAGTCTTCCAAATTGGGGTTCATCATTTTATTTTTTTGGATCGCTTGAAGCTAACGTAAATAAATAGTGGCCCGTCGACCATATGCCGACGTGGACATTCAATATAGAAAATCTTTAGGCATATAATTCAAATCTTTTTTATAAACTTTGAAGATGACAGTCTCTATTGATATCCAAGGCCTGGCGCTGTGGTTAGTCTTTGCCCGTACAATGCATAAGGGGAGTAATAGGGACCAGTAGCCGCGGGCACCGGCACAGGTGCTCCGGGGGTCGGCAGAGGGCTTTTAGAATATGGGTGGTAACGGCTGCTGAGTCCGAGTGCGTGATGCGGGGTCCTGAGTGCCAGCGCTCCCGGGCCTCCGGGAGCCCCCGTCGGGGGTATGTGCATATGACATGCCATTGCCGCTGCTGCAGCACTGGCTAGAGTCGAAGAGCTTGGATATCCTGAGATCAGTTTCTCAGTCCCGGCGAAGGCAGTGTGAGTCCGCAAGTGATTGAGAAGTTCTTCGGAGGAGGAAAACCTTTTGTCACAGGGTCCGTTTGCCGAGACCCAATTACAAACATGGGGCTGCGGGTCATTAGGAAGCATAAAACCATACGGATATAATGGGTGTCCAGCAAAAGATGGTGGCGTGGAATGAACGCCATGGAGGGGGTGTGAGGAGTACATGAGGGGGTATCCAGACTTCAAAGCCGAGGCTGCTGCTGCCGCAGCGGCTGACTCGTGCGAGTTGGCCCCGGCGGCGCCAGATAAATGGCTTGCGCAATGGTAACTCAGACAGTACGGATCTCTACACAAACTGGCGGACATTATTGATGGGGGCGAGGCACCAGCCAGAGGGCTGGAACCAGCCTTGCTGCAACCCAGAGAGCTAGCGAACTGCGCGTTCAGCAGCTGACTCCCCGACTTCGTTGGGTCTAAGGAAACCCCCGGAGGCAAAAAGTGCTGCGGGTACCCAGCATAGGCCCCCGCTAGACTTCCAGGGTATGAGATGCCCGCAGGCGGAAGGGGGAAAACGGTGTGACCCGGTCTGAAAGGGGAAACGGGAGCTACTAGTCCTGATCCGAGGGCAGACGAGGCAGAGGAAACAGAGGTTGTGTCGGAGGTGACGGACTTGGAACCAGCTGTAGTCTCCTGTTGTTGGTTTACTTCCCCGTTAGCACTTATCCTGTTGGAATTCCCGCCACCGTTCCCAGAGCCCTCGGAAATACCATTCTTGTTACTATCAGAATCCTTTTTGTCTTCCCTGTCTACCGATTTACACTCCGACGGCAGAGGAGAGACAGAGGTGCATGAATTCGGACTCCCTGTCCTAGGAGTAAACGGCTGGCAGGTGGCGCTAGGCACACGGAAACCCGTCTTATCTCCAGCTGAAGCACCCGACGACGAATCCTTCTTCTCCGTGGATTTAGAGTATGGCTTGAAGCTCGATTTGTCTTCAGCTCCAATATCACTCATTTTCAGAGGACCAGATTTTGAGTCTTTGTCAGTAGATCCATTTGATGTTACAGACGACAGCTTTGAAGAGGACGGTGGATCAGGTTTGCCAATTTGTGAACATGTTTGTGCTAAAAGAGCCAGAGGACTTTTCTTGGCGTCCAGCTGCAAAAATAATAAAAACACAATACATTGTGATCATACTTTCTCAGTGAAAGCACATTACATACGCAGTGGCGCTTACATTTGTTTCCATAATAATTTTGGTCGCACTATTACTGTGCGCTCCGCATTGCGCATAACATAACGCGCGCTTAAAATAGTTAGACATATGGTATTTATGTGAAGTTTACATTAGCAGTTGTAAAACACCCAAAACATCGTGCTTCAATTAAATCAATATAAAAGACAACACTAAAACTTGACTATACGTTTGCACAAGGCACAGGTTACAGGCTCGAAATGCGTAGTTGAGAGTTACGCATGTCTGACCTTGTTTATTAAAATACCTTACCTCAATAGGACTCACAGGAGTAGATGGTAAAGGTTGCAAATACTCCGGATGCAAGATGTGTCCAGCCCGTGCCGTCAGCATTTTCAGAATTTTTATGGGGAGACGGTTCGCCTGCCGTTGAGGATCTGACGGAGACACTGGATGCACGAATGGTTTATTTGTTTTCGAAGAGACGCTTCTCTCTCTATCGCAGCTCTCCCAAATTGGGTTGGTTGAACAATTTCTCAGTACAGAAACCGAAGGCGATGTAATCATGACCCAACTGTCATTTAGACGAAAGGAAACGCATTTGTTGAGAAATAAAATGAAAATTATTTAAAAAGTTAACAACACATATATGTCCCGTGAGGAAAACTACCAAACGATGATAAAAAAAGAATTTGTGTCCTCAAATACGACGTTTAAAATCCACACCAAGTCACGTAACGCAGATACAGTTGAGACTACATCACGACTCTTGCAGCAGGTCCGTAAGTATGCACTCGCGACTGGAGATGTAGTAGAATGACTCGCGTTCTTCAGAGAAGCACAGCATTCGTCCTGAGATTAAAGGCTTTGCCGCCTTCCAATCAAAATGAACCTCGAGGTGATTGGAGGGTCAAGGGGATGTGACGTTCCCTTTTGATATGGGCGTAAGTTTCGAGGCTGTTTTTCCTGTTAGTGGGAGGAGATTCCTTTTGAGCTTTAGGTCTGTGGACGCCGGAGGTGGTGCTGACTCCTAGACTTTCTTATTGAAAACATTGCACAACAGCGTGGAGCCGCCGGGGGCTATGTACCGGATCAGTAAAACCTAGTACTACCATCAAGCCCTTGGCCATATAACATACTGTCCTTTTCGGTCATTTAGGGGACAGTTATATATTTTAAGACGACTGATTTGACAGACACATAAACATGTCTTAAATTGCGTGTTTCGGCACTGTTCATAGGTACCTTTCACATCCCTCCCATTGTGAAATGAGTAGCCTACTTTCCTGAGTGCTATACATGGCATTAAAGTGAAATGTATGTAATTCAAAAAAAGATATGAAGTTTGACAGGGCATTTTATTGTGTGCCCTTCATTGCAAAATGTTTTAAAATTTAAAAGGGTTAATGAAACCACTATTACAGCAAAAGCATATGCCTAAATGCATGTAAGCCTAAATACAGGTATTGTTCATGTCCAAGAAGAAACAGGGGAAGGAAGTTCTGATATATTTAAGACGGGAAGATTTGAGATACAGATATAATGAAACAACGAGGTATGCGTAATTACTTGGATCGTTTCTCATGCTGTTGCCAAGGTCAGTAGATCGTTAAAAGGTTTCAGATCAACATTCGCCTTTTCGTCCATAAAGTGCACTGCTGATCAGAGAAAAGTTAACATATGCAAGGGATTTCTTTTGATTGATAACGGGGTTGCTGTTTTCGGCAACGCCTGTCAGAACCTGACACTATGTTTGAGTTATTAGGGCATGGAAGGGCGACCATAAATTTCCTACGTCAGGCAAAAACTCCCTTTATTGTCTGTATGATGGATGGCCCTCTGCACTAGACACCAAATACTCGGCATTATCCCGTAATGGGAACACATTTTTTTCGTTGCCATATTTCATGACATTTAAATAGAAAGTTTGAAATGCCTATCCATATTTCACTTTTCTGACATGTTTATGAGTAGCTCCCTGTATGCAAATACAATTATTTACAACAGGATACTGATCTCTGAAGGCTTTGCAGACATGTATTTTGGCATCAGTGATGACTCTGTTAAAATGACAGATGAAAAGTAATCTTTGTCTGGTTTGTTTGTACTGGGTTATGGTAAAGGTAAAAGAGTTTGTATATGATATGGTTTTCAGCAGATCTAAATTGCTTGAAGTGCGAAGGTCATGTCAATCATTCAGTGTGAAATAAATTACCTTGCAAAACAGTGCATAGTTGACATAGCTTTAACTGTTATCCGTGTTGCCACATAAAGCAAGGTTTTCGGGCACAGAGCAATGATTTGTTGAGCATTTCAAGAACCTTTGGTATCTGTAAGACAACTCTCATAGGACCACTCCCCCTGCTCACACTCCCTACACACACACACACACACACACACACACACACACACACACACAGTGCAGACTAATCAGAGGAAGATGGAAATACCAACAATGTTTATCACTGCCTAATTCATTTATTATCCTTAAGAGTGACAGGACATGATGCTGACATTCTGCTTTTGTTATCTAACACCCCCCTCATCCCCCCCCTCTCTCTCTCACACACACACCTCCACATCTTGGCTGTTAGCCATCTTGGACCCTATCTCGCTGTGTGACTGAACAGATTTCTGCACTAGCTCACTGAACATGTGGAGGTGTTTGAATCAATAATAGATTTATATTAATATGCAACCACTTCATATCCATTATGACTAGGGCCTGTCTCATCCAGCATGCTAGAAGAGCCTCATCTTTCACAATTGGTTTAATTAAAAAATGGGGATGCTACGAGTCAGAGCTTGCTCTGACAGCCATTATCATTATGACAAGTCATCTACTACATGTGACCCCCCCCCCCCCTCTCCTAAGCCATATTAGTTGGAAGTGTAATTTACAGAAAGTTGTCTACTCAAGTCCACATAATAAATGCATTTTTCTTAAGTGCACTCAGTGTGGCCATTTTACACACCACTCACCCCTCATATTTATTCTAATTTGTTAGATATTGACCTTGAATTTTGTGATTCTAATGTTAAAAGACTTATATTAGCTTACCTTAGCACCAGAGCTATTTGTATGTGTCACAAGACTGTAAAACCATTATGGTTTATATACCTATGGTTTATATTCTGGGGTAACCAGATAAAGGAGATATATGAGAAATGAAGCCGATGGACAGAGACTATACTGCCAGTGGGCATCTTGAGGATTATAGCAGGTTCAGTTCCTCAAGATGTAAATCAATAACAGTGATGATGATGTCTAGCAAATGGAGCGAATGATCTCTCTGACGAGCATGGAAGAGCTGCCAGGCTGACATCCGGCTGGCTCAAGAGCTGTCAGTTTGGGCAAGAAGACATCCTGCCTCCCTGGATCTGAAACCAAACACATGGAGAGATGAAGGCAGTGAGGTTCTATGCTTATCTAATTTCCCTACCTGTCAATGTCAGAGTCTTCTGAAATCATTTCAACTCAATTTTGATTTGCAGGTCTCCCTCAAAATTGTGTCAGTATTGCAGCTGCCATGATTTCTATTGGTTATAATCTTAGTATACAGTATATATTACTACTTAATGTAAATATGGATACAGTACACATATACTACATATGTAGCATACTACTAGATGTCTAATGCTAAGGGTATAGAGAGTTTTACACTGAAGTTAAAGTCCTTGTGTTGATAAATAGGCAAATAAAACTGATTCTGAAGCTGAAATAAATAAACATAAGGGCAATTCCACGAAAAAGTAAACCTCACCTTAAAAATTCAAGTCTCATCTACACGGACATACAAATTCTTTCAGAAAACTTCCAATACAAAAAAGTATTGCCTCGATGTAAATAATCATCTGAGCAAGTTTCGAAAGGATATCTATTTGTTACATTTTTTACCCTATTCAGCCATAATGCAAGTCTATGGAGGGGCTTATAATGGGCATAAGTGGGTGATAACACACACAAAGCTGCAATGCTATCAGTTATTTTTTATTGTTTTATTACTATTTATGTCGTTATAGGTTAAAATCCACCATTCACAATTGTTTTGTATCGTTTTGGAAGGTTTTTCCAGGCGTCACGTCCATAACGTCACATCCATAACGCCATTTCTCCCAATGAAAACCAACTTTTTTACATTTAAATTTGAAATTAAGTCTTTCTCTGTCTTTACTGAGGTGTCCTCTTTGGTGCGAATGTAGTAATATTTACATTTCTGTAGAAATTTCACACACTACACAGCAAAAACTACTCTCTCTCAAAAGTTTGTCCGTTTTTCGTCACGTCCATAACGCAAATTGAAAGGCTCATATTCTTATAATGTAAATCAAGCTATTAATTTTTTTTGTTTGCCTATATTCAGCCATGGAGTTTGCATAAGAATATGAACAAAATTGTGAAATACTGCTAGGTTTGCGGAGGTTATGTGGCATTTTGTTCATCAATAATGCATGAAAATGTCACGTCCATAACGCTGGAATTGCCCATAAATACAATAAAAAATAAAACTCTTCCACACCCAGCAAGGCTCTCTTATGGAGGCGTTTGGGTTGTGAAGTTCCAACATAATTGATTCCCTTTGCACCCGGAACTGCTGTCACATCAACAGTGGTTAAGTACTGTTGGCCTGAGCCGGCCATGAATGTGCTCTCCCATCAGGAAATTAACAGCCTCAGCTAAATGGTGTCTTAAGTCATGACTGCATGAAATTACCTTTTCTCTTTTCCAATAATTTTAACGTACACAGTGCAGATAGTGGGTTCTTGCTCATTCTTTCGGTCAGTGACTCAGTGTCAGCTTCCCTTGACCACGGCAGGATCGTAACTATAGAATACTTTTTTCTTTCCCATTCATTTCATTGTTGCCCATTTTCTCAGTGAAAAGTGTGGGGTTTTTGTTGAGAAAGAATGGATGAAATGGATGAATGGGGAAGACTGTAATGTAACAGCCAAAGAAATTATTTCTAATTAAGCACTGGCGTATAAAGAGTCATTGAATGGGTATAAAAATAACGGACATTTCTCAGCTACAATTAATTTCTGTACGTGTGAACACCACCACTATTCATACGTGCAAAGATACATATCTTCTGTCTAGTTCTTCTCTCTCTCTCTCTCTATCTCTCTGTCTCACACGCTCTCCCACACACACACACACACACACACACACACACACACACACATGAACGACATACGGTGTGTATGTCTGTACACACATAGGTTCTTTGAAGTCGCTCTCTTCTGACATTTGAGCACATGAAAAGTCATGTGTTCGACTGGGGCTATGCGCAAGAAGCTTTTCCATGTTTGCCTTGTACAGAACTCATCCATTTGATCTCCTCGGCTGGAAGGTCAAGTGTTGCTCGCTGCTCTCTGCATAACACAGTCAGTTATCATTAATTATGGACCGCTTGCTGGGCTTCCACCTGAATATGTGCAGAGAAGGGCAGTTCTTAGGTTAAGTTTCAATCGAGATATTTAACCACACTGGGTTTGGGTAAACTGCCACTTAGCCAAGGCACCTGCCATTGGTAGGGCTAATAGATATGAAGATAATGAAGACCTACTCTTGTTATACTAAATGTTAAATTCTTTTCTAAACTGATTCAGTGGCCATGATCATGTACTGTAGAAATTGGTTGATACCAGAAATGTCACAGCATTTTTTACACCAGTAATCATATGCAACAAATAAACATCCTTGATTGATTGATTGATTTATTGATTGATTGATGTTGGAAATGCATAAGAACTAGAAGAAGATATTGTATTGCTTTCTCTAATTCGTTAAATCTTTAATAATTGCTGTGATGATTTCAAAGGCCTCTCAGGCCTACAATTAACCATCCCCAAATGCAAATAGTATGCCAAAGGAATGCCCAGATGGCATCATGGCCCCAGAGTTGGCATAAATCTATGCATCTATGCCAGAACTGGACCAGAATTGGGCCACACATGCTCCAGAGCTGGATGCCATCTGGAAATGATTGTAAATAAAGACCCTGGATGCTGTGGATTCCTTACCACTGATTATATCTCTCCCCAACACTATAAACGCAATTTCTATTTTAATGTTGTTGGGGTTTTTTTGGTGGCGATGATGAGGGTGCCAAGTTTGATTGTGTTTGTAAGTGGGTCATCCTCCGCGTGTGCAAGATGTGTAATTAATCCTAACCAAGATGAATGGATTGTCGTGTTTGTCTTTGCCGTGTAGACAGGGAATATCGCACCAAGTGTCTAATCTTAAGTGGGCCTGAGCGACGCACTGGGAAATGGCTGTTAACTCCGATACAGCCGATATAATAAGTCTTTTTAACTAATTCCCCAGCATCTCTGCTAGGTTTGAAGAAGGTCAGAAGGAGAGAAAGTGGCAGCAGCGGCGGCATAAATACAATCAATACAGTGATGGATGATCCCAGATAGACCATTTCCGTCCACTCAATATAGCCCTGTCAGATGGGATACTTATAATGCAGCTTCTCTGGATGAACCATAAATACAGTCCTAGCAGAGTGAATGCGCTCTCTGTCAGAGCGGTGCTTCTGAATGCATGTAATTACTCCTTAAAGGTGTGTTTCCAACTTCCCTTTCAAACCTCTGTGGTGCTATCTGACAGACAAAATGGCTCTGATCGTCTTGATGGCATGTTAATTCAACCCGGTGACAGACATTGCCTTTTAGTGTAGGAATTAGACTGCGGGCTGGGGAGACGTCTCTTGGCAGAAATGACAGCAGCTCTGACTGATTTATGCTTCACTCAAGGAGAAAAATTCCTGAGCCGAGCTACGAGGCAAGGCTGGAAACAGTGTCAGAAAGTATTACACGTAATACGCGAGTGCGTGGTGGAGAGTATTTCTGATATTTCACCCTTGAAGCCATCCAGCCGCATGTGGTGTAGATTTAGGCCGACAGCTTTGATATAATTTGCGGAAAAGTTAAATATTTAACCGTTTTTTCATGCTTGCGTGGAGGAAAAGAAAAAAAAGTCAATTCGAAAGGTGTGGTGTGATTGCAAAGTGGCAAGAAAAGTTAAGTTATGAACCTGAGGATAGCTGATGGTTTCTCTCTCTCTCTCTCTCTCTCTCTGTCTTCTCTCTCTCCTGGGTGTCTCATCAATTAGGAAAATCTGTGGACGGAGATGTCTGCGCTGGCAACATAAAGCCAAGAGATTAGACTGTCGACCACTTGCCACCAGGTGAGTATAGGACGTGGCACCCTGCAGTCATGCTGCTCAGTCGAATTGACTTCCCCCTCCTTCCGATTGCCACTGGAACCAATACCTGGTACATCTGGGGCAGCTCGTCCTGACAGCTGCCATATTATTGACTTAAGAACTTTCTGGAAACTTCAGATAGCCTCTAAGGCCCATCATATTCTCTAATAGTCTTATACAGTGATAGTTTGGACTGAAATCCCCCAGTAGTAATGACACTAGGATGTGTTATTGGTTTAAAAGTAAGGGCAAGAAAGCATGACTGTTCTCAAGGGGCTTTTTAAAGGTACAGTGCATGCTTGAATTACACCGCCATGCTATGGCTTATTTGCATCTTAGCTCACTACAACAGACACAACCATGATCACAACTTCAGCACTGTGTAAAGGCTGATTTACCATTGCGTAGTTAATTCTACGACATACTAATCATACATTTTGTTTGTCAACGCCTCTCAAAACACTCTAAGTCATACAACATGTTGAATAGAAGCATAATCAAATTAAACAACCGTAAACGAAAATAAACAGTCATGATTTCAAGTCATTTCAACCATACGTTGTATATGTATGTGTATACAGTATACTAGATGCAGTGAGACAAAATGGTGTTTCACCATGGCTCAAGTGGTGTTGAATTGAAACTATACATAAAGACTTAATTAAGACAAGGCTACATATTTAGTGCATGAATGATGTAAACATAAAGGGCAGTGACTACTTAAGGTAGTGCATCTTAAGACAACACAAGACAGGGCATAAGTAGACTTGTATTACTGCTGTGCCTAAAATAATTTAGGAGGAGGTAGTCAGGTGGAGGTAGAATGCATAAATTTAAAATTGGCAGCAGGGAAAAGAAAAAAATGTAGATAAGATTAGACTGTTTTATACATAGCTTTCAAGGGAAAAACTGTAAATTCATCCATAAATATGAAATATGTTTGACAAATTTCAGCAAGCTTCAATATACTTTAGCTTCATCACCCACAGTATCCTGAATAGACACATATACACATGCACATATTCACACACACACACACACACACACACACACACACACACACACACACACACACACACTCTCTCTCTCTCTCTCTCACACACATTCATACTGACACACACATGCTGCCCTTGATCCATATACATCCATCTCACCTTGTATTGACAACTCATGGTGGTTAGTGTGTGTGTGTGTGTGTGTGTGTGTGTGTGTGTGTGTGTGTGTGTGTGTGTGCTTTGACTTACTTCTAAGCAAAGCAGGGTATGCACATTGATGGGGATTGGGGGGGGTTGGAGGTTTCATGGTTGTGAGGTGGAATGAATGTCTGTAGGAGTGACTAGTTTCATCTCTATCTCCCAGAAAGAATGTTCTTACTACATTTCACCGCCTGGATTATGGATTACCTGCAAGGAGGCTTCCATCAGGATTTGGTGATGAAAGGGTGGGGGTGGGAGTTGGAGATAAGGTGTGTGTGTGTGTGTGTGTGTTTATGTGTGTGTGTGTAAAAGTGTGTGTGTGTGTGTGTGGGGGGGGGGGGGGGGTGCAGCACACAGACAACACTGGAGGCGTATTCTAAGGACAGCTGCTGAAGTGTGTTGGTGTGTTTGGCACATGTATGTGTGTGTGTGTGTGTGTGTGTGTGAGTGAGAGAGAGAGAGATCAGTCTGGCAGAGGAGGCTCTCACACAGATAGCGGTGCACCCACTCGTCTGAGCGTTCTACTAAGATGCACTCTCGTTTTGCGCGCCAGACGTTTTCTATATCGCCATGTCAACACACTTTAATGAGACATTTTAGATTGAATGACACAGCTTGAGTGTCATTTGGGTGAACTGGCATGTGTTTAGTTGTTTTAAAAAGTGATCACGATACACCACATTGATTGAGTTGTATGACTGAATGAGCTGTTTTTGAGTGTATTGAAAGAAATTTGTACTGCAGATTTGCCAAAATGGTAAATATACTGTACTTAAAGAAAGGTGTCAAACCATCACTTGATTCTGATAATCACTTTTAGCTTGTTTGTTGTTTTGGCAGTTATGAAACATTGAGATAACTATTTTGTAAATAAATACATGTACCTCAATGTCAAAAACGCTGAAAAAGCTAAGAAAGACGCCCACAAGGATGGCGCCTTGCATATACCCTATTTGAAAAATGAATCCATTTTGCATGTCACCAACTTAAATCAAGTGTGCCTCTTTGCAATTTAAATGTCCCCTTTGCTGTCAAAATGAGATATTTTCCAGACTAGATGAAGAGGAACAGAGAGAACAAAGTGAGAGGTCCGGGTACAGTAAGATATTAAATAAAACCTGTCATCACTGTCAGCCGATATCTATATCCAAAGCATATTATATTATGATATTTCTGGCTAGCTTGCGACCGAACTCCCATCTGTCTCCCTTGATTCATACCAGGCACCAAGGTGCCTTTTAAGTCCAAAAGCATGTCCGTTCTTTTACAAGATGGATCCCGTTAATTGACGAATGAGTGAGTGACACTGATACTTTGAGCTGGCAGTGAGGAATCAGGCGGTGTTGGAGTGGAGAGCGCCGTTGTTTCAGACACTCTTATATTGACAGGAAACAGGAGGCGAGTCAGTCTCCGGTGAAATGAGAAGTGACAAGAACTGGGGGAGTTGTCGTTGACATCCGCGAGGCGAGCACGATCTTTCGGGATTCATCTTGGCCCCACAGATAGCAAAGTCTTTTTTTCCCCCTTTCTTTTATAAGAGTGTTAGAAAAGAACTGGTTCCTGAACTGTCTATGGCTGTTTGGGGCCTCCTTGGGGGAATAGGCTGTGAACTAAAAAGATAAAAATCTTAGCAGAGGTCTATTTGACCCATTTAGAGGTAATATAGTTGAATAACTGCAACCGCTTCAGCGTCGGGGCAGGGAAATCCTGAGGGGTCCACGAGCTTAATTAGGTTTGTAGCGTGGTGAGAAAGTGCTGTCTGTGAGACACGCACGCGGTTATTAAGCGCATCTTCCCGCCGATGGTGCCTGCATTTACCCCAGTTTACAGTTACACGTGCACAGTCTGCCTGAATATTTCGAAAACATTTGCATCTGTTTATGAATAATGAATTTTAAATGGGCGGTATGTCCCATCTCCTCTGTGATGTGAGGAACCAGGTCTTCATTTAGTTTCCTGTTGGGATATTAGGCTTACATAGGTAACAAATTTGTTATGATAAATCTATGCTTTATATGCAAACTACAATATAGTACAATACATCCACTCAAGAGTTAACCTAGTGGAATACACTATTGACTGTGGGGAAGGTATTAGCCTATTGAATGAGAAAATATTCAGCATCTGTCTGTTGATATGGCACATCACATTTACTGTCTGTTTGCATTGCCTGTAGGAGGCTGAGAGAAGGAGTTATAAATCACAGTGACTAACTGACTGTCCGGGCTAGACTTCGCTGGGACCAAAATACACCTGAATATGGAGTTACAGACAAAATAGCAATTCAGAGTGGTGTATCTATGGACTAAGAGGCCTTTCTAATTGTTGTGTGTGTGTGTGTGTGTGTGTGTGTGTGTGTGTGTGTGTGTGTGTGTGTGTGTGTGTGTGTGTTTGCATGGAGGTAGAGTTGTGTCCTTTGAAGAAGTGCCACTGGCTACACTTCTACCTAATCTGAGGTAGTTTGCTATTTTTCAGATGCAGGGTCTGACTCTGACTAAACTGCTATTTGGGCTGGAGAAAAACAATGTAGTCTTAACTCAACCATAAAGAAGTCTATATTTTGATGTCTTTACTGTAACAGTCAAGTTTATTTCTTGTGCATAATTCAGCAAGTACATAATTAAACTCTTCTGTTTGTCATGATTTATTAATGCTGATCTTCAGCTGTAAAAAAAAAAAAAAAAAAAAAAAAAGCCGGGGGTTGGGGGGTGGGCATCTCCCGTCATGTTTACAGTGACATGACACAACCTTTACAAAGCAGACATGCCAAGGTGATTCTGATTGGCTTCAATAGTTTGAACAAACACGTTAGTCTACACAGAACTGCTTTTAGCTTTGTTTGTGCATCACGCTACCATAATGCTAACAGCCATTCTCACCTCTCCATTAAAAACAAAATGGGAGAGATATGCATGTGTAACACTACATTAGAGTCCTGTGAGAATGTGTTTCACTTCCAAACACTTTCAAGGTCAGACAGAGAATAAAGAAATTCCTTTGCATACTGTAGGTATTGTTTACACCCGCCTGTTTTCCCCATACAAATATAACTTAACAGAGATATTCAAAGACAAACGTGTCACCTCTTTCTCTTTTACACGTTGACTACAAAGAATAAATCAAGCTTGCAACTCTTGGCTAGACAGGATGAATAAACCCCTCCTAGCCATTTTCTGTGGAAGACTCTTTGTGTTAACAGTCACGGCATATATGCTAACCTCTACTTTGTCACTCTTAGGCTATGACTTGCAAACAAACCTTCCTCATTTCAATTCAGAAGCAATGTGTGCTCAATGTGTAGACACACAACACAGGCGGGAATAACAATCTTGGCACCTTAGAGGTAACAAAACACTTTCTGATTCATCATCAACACTATTTAGGTCAAATAGACCCCTGTTAAAGGAGTTTCATACTATATGTCTCCTGGTCTTTTTTTCAGCCTCAAGGAGATGACTATAGCCCGCAAACTCATATGTCAGTTTAAATATTCCGCACTGCAAGGGTACCATAAAAAAGTGGTTTCATTTAAAGGGGATTATAAAAGGATCAGGTTAAGTCTTCCCCAGATTTCATCTATCACGTTGACTTTGCCGTGACCCCTGCGTGTTTTTAATACTGCGTGAGACGTAGAGGCCAACTCCACAGCACTTGAGCCCTCAAGAACAGTGTATATCAACTGTAATCTGCACTTTGCATTCACAGGAGTCTTTGTGTGTTGGTCCACACACACACACACACACACTAGTCATTGTTTGAAATCAGGGGCCACCCAATGACGCTGTGTAATAATAATGGTTCTGTGAGTCAGGACTGTTTGCAGAGTGATGCCCATTTTTTTTTGTGTGTGTGTGTCGTTTGTTTCTTTGAAGCCCTCTGCCGCGAATCAAATCTAGCGTCAAGTTAACGGGTGTAGCTTTGCTTTCGTGGCTAGTGTGGGAGTGCTTTTGTGTTGGTACTTATTCCCTCTCGTCCCTCCCCGTCCTCCTCCGCCTCCTCCCCCTTAAAAATGAATTATTAACTTTATGGTGAACCCACAGGCTCCGCTGAAGCAGGTGATCCCAGTGGAAGGCTGATCCCGTCCTGCTTTACAGAAAATCAATCCAGGCCTTTGGTGTTGGCAAGCCATCAAGGTTAGGGGCACTCCTCACCAACTCCTGACTTTTTGATGAGGTGCCGTTTGAAGTTCTAAAAAAAACCCCCAATAGGTGTTTCTTGAGGTGATGGATAAAATAAAATCTCGAGATCAACTGTACACCCTAACCACAGAAAATATCAGTCACTCACTAAGCATGATCTTTTTTTCAGTAGAAGATTGTTTGAAAACATTATTTCTCAAAAATGATTTTCAGCAAAATGTTAAATAATGCAAATGTAATGAATGCACAAATACAGCTAACCCAGCTAAGGCCTATTGTTAAGTTGAACAGGTATTTTCCTGCAATTTTACAATCAAATTGACTGACTCAAGAAGCGACTACATGTATATACATAGTCAACAGATCAATGAAAGACAACAATTCGAGTAGAAGTAATGTATTCTAGAACACATAAAAAGAATGACCCCCATCTTTCTCTATTGCTCTTGCAGTAGGCAGCTCAGTGTTTGTCTGCAAAAGCCTGAGAGGCTGAGAGCTTGGCTGCTTTCGTACTCAGCTGAGGAGATGCTCTGAGGCGATATGCTAGCGCCGTGTCTTTGATAGCCTTACGAGCGCTCCTGTAGCTAGCCCCAGAGGCTTCATCCTCTTAAAGGCTTAAGAAGGAAGGGAATGTTTCCTCCCCTGCCACTCAGCCAGCCCCCTTTCTCTTCTTCCCCCTCTCATTCCCCCTTTTCCTGGGCATTAATTCCCAAAGACCCCCTGTGATGAGTGCAGCTTCACAGAACAAACAGAGGTGTAGGGGGAGCAGCACTGGGAAACTCAGGAGGGCAAAGCCAAGAAGACTTTATGCTTACTCTTTCTCTCTCTCTCTCTCTCTTTCTTTCTGGCAAATGCTAGCTGTTTGTTAGCATGTCCTGTGAGGAAGAGGAGGAGGAGTGGGAGGAAGGAGGAAAGTGTATTGGGACTTCTTGTGAACACTTATGACTTGTGCAAAAGCAGTCCATTGTGCAAGCAGGTGACCAGACAGGGACAATCCACATTTTAAGTAGTCTGTACCCAGTAAAATACAAGAAATACCACTTTTACCTGATTTTGGAAGTTAAAACATTACTTATTTTTAACGATTTTGACTGTAGAAATCGCACTGACCCCTGTTCCTATGGAAGATTTAGAGAAATATCCCAGTCTTTAATCTCAGACGTCTGGTCACCTTATCCCAGTCACATTTCCAAACAAAAACCACCAAATCTAGTCATGGCTACTTGCTTCAAGATAAAACAGGGCTAAATCGCTAGCACACATGGGTTAAACGATGTATTTACACGTTTTTATTCATGGTGAAAAAAAAACATTGATTTCATGGGTGTAAAGAAGAACTCAGCAGTGATCTTTAAGTCCTCAGTAGGCATTCTGGCATCCCCAACCCACCAGTTTTCTTAATTATGACTGATTCCCCACTGTGCTGGAGCGCAAACCCCTGTCGTTGGCCCGCTCTTGAGTGGCATGTAATTGCTCATTCTCTTTTAAGAGATGCTCTCCCCTGTCTGCACTTAAACTGTTTGAAATGCTGGGAAGAATGACATCAAAGGCCCCTTTGTCTCGGAGGCAGCGAGGGGTGGGTGGTGCTTATCGGGTGTTTTTGGGGTTGGAGGGGGGAAGATGAGTAAGGCATCGGCACGGTCGACTAGTAAAGCTCTGGCGGTGGTCCTTCACCCCCCACAACCCCATACCTCCCATCCCACCCAACCATCCCATACACACACACACACACACACTCTCTCTCTCTCTCTCTCTCTCTCTCTCTCTCTCTCTCTCTCTCTCTCTGTCACACACACACACACACACACACACACACACACACACACACACACACACACACACACACACACACACACACACACTCACATCCTTAGTTCTTCACTAATGGTAGCTGAGAGGGAACAATAACCAGTGGTTTCTCAACCAACGGATAAAGGACACACCACATTACCTCCTGAAGATCACAGGTGTGCATTCTTGCGTTGCATGGATGAGGCAATGGCCTTATTTCAATCGCCTTTGCTCACATCATAGCATCTTCTCTGAGGCACTCACTCAGAAACAGCTGGGAGACTTCCCAAGCTAGCTGACACACAATATTATTAATTCTAACATGCAGCTGGACTGCACACGCCCCCAACCACACCACCAATCACCCCCCCCCCTCCCCAACCCCAATATGGAGAAGCCACACCTACTTTGACTGCTGCCTAAATAGATTCCCCTGACAGATGTAATTCATCTTCGGAGGCTCTGGCACTGCAACCTTAAAGGACGACGGCTCACGGGGACCTCTGCACTTGTTAGGACCAGATCAGCAGCCCAGATGCCTTGGACGGGCCACTCATGAGGAGAAGATGAATTTGCCTGTCATCCCTCCCTTTGACAGTGGTTATAAATCTGATTTAGGGCTCTCTCGAGAACTTGGTGAGGGAAAGGGAGGTGGTGGTTGGTTGGGGGAGATGGGGTTGGGGTGGGGGTGGTTTGGGTTGGGTGAGGGGCACAGATGGAAGGTATAGGGGTTGGTGTCAGGAGGGGGTGGGGGTTTGTGGGTGGAGGGGGGGGCACTTGATTTCAAAGGCGCAATACCACAGGACACTCGCATGACACACACTCTGTCACAGGCGGTTCAAAAGTTCTCGCTGGATGGGATGCATGTGCAGGGAACAGGGGGCTTGTGATTGAGAAACATTACTCATCTGCCGCCCGCAGACCCCACCCCATTCTGTCCCAGCTCAGCTCACCCCAACCCTACCCTACTCTACCCTATCCTACCCACAATGCCTTTTGCCAAGCCCACATCCAGCTCCCATCATGCTCTGGGCCAATGTTTTCAAAATGGCATCAGCCATGCTGAGCAGGGTGAAACCACAGAGGGATTTTATTTTCTCTTTTTTTTTCGGAAGGATTTTTTTTTTTTTTTTTTTTAAGGAGGCACGTCAGTGGGTCTCTTTTACGAGCTGATTGATGGTAGCAGTTGAATATGAGGTGTTCTCATGCACTGACCATCTGCACGTGAGTCATGCTAGTTATGCACTTTGGACACAGTTGCTGTGGGGACTCGGCTTCACTGAACCCCGGGCCTGCCCTATGCTCTGTCTGTCACCCCCAACCCACAATTTTACAGGAAATAGAAGCTTAGCAATAAATTATGTCCTTTTGCCACACACACGCGCGCGCACACACACACACACACACACACACACACACACACACACACACACACACACACACACACACACATATTGTTATAGTTAGAAGCTCTATTTGCATTTGTGTATGAGACTGTATGTTAATTTGCCATATCTCACATCAGGAATTTAAGGAATCAGTTTTTCTAATTGCAGTTTTTCTGACTGAATGAGTTTGCAAACCTGCATAAAAAGAGAGCGGGAGAGAGACAGGGGTTGCATGTTACTAATAGCTTCTTCCAAAGACAGAATGCAAACAACTTGTGAGGCAACTTCTATGAGTTTCTTAGCTCTGGGCATACTAGTAGTTGGGTAAGTGCTGATTCCAGAGCTTGATTTGTCTGTGACCAAACACCAGTAGCCTTGATGTCTTTTCCCAAAGGTCAAAATAGGACTTGAAAGTGTAGTCATATACTGTATGTACTCATCTTTTTTCTATTCTTTTCTGTTCTTCGCCTCAAGTGCACTGTCTAACTACTTCAGTATTAGTGTTGGTAAGTCCAAAAGAAAGTACATAGGCTACATTCTGTCCCTATAGAAATATTTATGTTTACACTATCTCTCTCTCCAACACACACACACACACACACACACACACACACACACACACACACACACACACACACACACACTCGTACAGAGCAAACAAAAAACCCAAAAGGTTGAAATTTTGCCTCCAGACTCTAGTACTCCTACACAACGGAGTCCCTCAGTGCTGTGAGCTGAGCTAAGGTCAGTCAGCAGCCTGACAGGTTGAAGTGTCTGAGGCCCCGGGTAGAATTGATGGCTGACTGCCTGCATTCAAGGTCCTTTAAGCAGTAATTGCAAGCAGGATCTGACTGTCTGATCTCACCCGAGGTATATTCACCATGCCAAAGCAGCCCAGCTATGACAGATTGCCTTCCTGTGGTAATAACTTTAACATGCCCCCTTTTTTTTTGGTTAAATGAGACCACAGCTCCCTCCCACTTGAGAAAAATAAACGAGTTTGCATGCTAAAATGTAATATATTACAGGGTGTTTCTCGCTATCATTAAGAGCAGCTGCTATAATCCTTATTTCACAGTTTTTAATAGCACATGCCACCCTTTGACCGTCAGGATATAGAAATATGCCTCGATAATAACATCACACTTTAGAATATACAGCTTTCATAGAGCTTTATTATTAATAATAGTAATAAAAAATACACTTTTTCAGCCTTTTATAAGTCAGAGGCCCGACCGCTTACATTTCCAGGCTAAGGCCTTATGATACCTTTCCATAGACGCACCCCTGTGTGTAAGTACATCTCACCGGTGGTCTGTGTTCTCTGGCGCAGTTAGAAATCTGGCCGCTCCGTGCCATAGTTGTCCAAACAAGGCTTCACCCCAGGCATCCACATCAAACGACTCTGTGGAAAAAGACCACTGGAACGGTAACCGTGGGGTGTTAGCCACCCTTATTTATTTATACTGCCACATATGAAAATGTCGACCCCGCTGCTACTTCTCTCTCTCTCTCTGTCTCTCTCGTCACGCTTGTTTTCGCGTATGTAGACATGTGCTCATTATGAGGCGTAATTTATGCGGGCAAGCGACGTTTCAAGTGCCACTTTGATATAAGGTCCATTTATGCTGCTAACGCGGGCAGCTCCTGAACAAAGTTGGCTTTGATTTGCGGGGCTGAGGGAGTAGGCAAATGAACGAAAGATCTTTTCAATCTACCCCATGCCTTAGGTTACAACCGACCTGTCCGGCCGAGATGAACTTTTACCAGCTGTGTGTGTGTGTGTGCGTGCGCGCGTGTGTGGATGTGGGTGTGCTCCGGGATCCTGCTATGCATCATGGTTTTATTGCTGCCTTGAAATACTTTAACGCATACATTCAAGGGTAGACGCTATGTGAAAAAGTAAATAAGCTTTAGAGGAGGTTTGGGCCAGTCTGTGATCAAATTTATAGCCCTGGCATTTATTCTGAGGCCATCACTCACCCATGCTGTCCGGCGCCCAGCCACTGATCGGGGGGTTGCGGCTGACCCGTGTCTGACCCGCTGTATATCTGACAGCCAGGGCTCAGATACCCCTCTGTAAAAACACAGCGTCATATGACCATGCTAACCGCCTGAGGTTTAACCCTCACGTCACTGCTGTGAATGAGAATTATTTAATTTGTTTGATGAAGCTGTTGAAACTTAGGTCTACCACAACAGAAGAAAAAAAAAAGAATAATAATAATCCTGAAAAAGGAAATAAAACATGCAGACATTTTTGACTTGTTTGAGTTTTACATTCAGGCGTGAATGAATTGCATTAGCAGACTTGGCTTTGATATATTCCAAATTGAATATAGTTGTAAATGTTATTACAGAACTTATTATTAAATCCCACTCTTTGTTATATTAGTTCACTTTGTACCCTCAACCTTCGAAAAGAAGAGTCATCAATTGGGCAGCAATGTTGGATGAAGTCTTTCATGTGGTAAGTGATTCGTTGTTCCTTCTTTATCAGGTGAGTTCAGCAGCTATTAATTTGTAAGAGGGACACCTGCTATAATTGGTCTTAATCTTCCGCAAGTGGCTTTGATCTGCTTGACAGTTTGACTGTATTAGTAGGAGTCTGGTGGCCTAATCCCTTCGCTTAAACCTGCATTTGTGGCACAGCCAGAGGCCCTGTCCATGGATAATATGTCAGTGGTAGGGGTAAGCCTTCATCAGTCAGGGTCTAAGCTGAGGAAGAGATGGGCTTTACAGCACACACACACACACACACACACACACACACACACACACACACACACACACACACACACACACACACACACACACAGCTCTCCCCTGGTTATGGCTTCAAAGGAAGATCTTATTTGCATCACAGATATATGTTTGTGTGTGAGTGAGTGAATGAGTGAGTGTGTGTGTGTGTGTGTGTGTGTGTGTGTGTGTGTGTGTGTGTGTGTGTGTGTGTGTGCTTGCATGCCCTGTCCAGCCTATATTTTATCAGGCATTTGGCATGTCATATCCCTCCTATAAAAAGCTTTCCAGGTTTCCAGCATTTCACATCACACTACACCCAAAGACCCAAAGTCAGGAGACAGACTTCCAAACATATGACCTGCTATCGTATCTCTCTCCTCTACGTCCTTAAAAAAAAAAAAAAAAAAAAAGCATTGACTTGTTGTGCACTGGTCATATACTTGTCAGCGAATAAGTTGTTGTTTATTCACCGAAAGAAAGACTGTTTGGTTTTTGGGTCTGTTTGTCAGCCAGAGGGGAGAACAATGAGTGAATCTGTGTGGTATCATCTGATTAGGAAAACCACAGTGTCATAAGTATGCCTTGTGTAATGCCGGCTCATGTCCCTGAACTCAAACTGAACTGTTTGGAAGGGCCTGATAGTCATCACAAGGCAACAGAAGAGGCTCTGTTCAAGAGCACGGGCAGAGTAGGGTGTCACATTGTGACGCTTTGAAGATGCTTATCTCCAGGAGAGTCTGATTTACTTGCATTACACTGTCAAGTTCCCTTTTTTCATCTCCCCCTCCCTGAACCCCCAAGAAAAAAAAACAAAAAAAAACTTCTCTTTCCCTCTCTCTCTCTCTCTCTCTCTCTCTCTCTCTCTCTCTCTCTCTCTCTCTCACTCTCTCCCGCTCTCTGTTTCTCCCATCTTTCTTTCTGTTGCCAAACAGTGGCTTGGAGAAGAATGAAATTCACTCGAGCAGTAAGCAGGTCTTGGGCTACTTGCTTTAAGTGTGTTGCGCCACTGTGAGATCCTTAGCATTGATATTATGGCCAAGTCCTCCATTAACTTCAATCCTCTGGATCTAATACTGGATATGTTATTATTACACAATATGAAATGTTGGTGCATGGACATTTACAGTAATAGTAGTCATTATAAATTATTATTAGGCAATGTTATAAAGCTATATGTGCTAATAATATACTGTATAGCTACTGTATATATTATAACATGACATGAAATGTTGGTGCATGGACATTTACAGTAATAGCAGTCATTATAATTCATTATTACCTCCACCAAGTAGGTTATGTTATGGTCTGTCTGTCTGTTTGTCTGTCTGTTTGTCAGTAGGATAACTCGAAAAGCACTTCACGGATTTGGATGAATTTTTTGGACAATGTGTATGTTGGGACCAGCAAGACCTGATTCGTTTTTGGTGGCGATCAATGATCCAGAACATGATTTGGAATTTATATTGTGTCTGTGACCACATTGGCGGAGGTCTGCGCTCTCTGAGCGCTTTTCTAGTTATTAGGCAATGTTATAAAGCTATATGTGCTAATAATATACTGTATAGCTACTGTATTACATGACATGAAATGTTGGTGCATTGACATTTACAGTAATAGCAGTCATTATAAATCATTATTACGCAATGTTATAAAGCAGTTGTTATAAATCATAATTAAGCTACAGTATGTTAGAACCTATAGAGGCAGTTATGGCCGCTAGCATGTTTGACTCTTGTGGTAAGTGTGCAAATAAGACGTGGCATTCTGTTAGTACTGGCTGTGTAATGTTTTCACAAATGTCAGAATCAGAGAAGTTGTTGAATGATCCTTTTCACTCTGTTTGCATGTAGTTATTAAGTCATTTTGAGTCATATAGTTTGCTAGCTAAACTGTCAACTAAATTTGAATTAATGTCGGAACCAGGGAAGACTCATTGTTGTTGTTGTGTTTATGTAGTTAACTTATAAGTGTAAAGAGTGCCAAGTCTATGGTGTCAGTGTGTTTGTGGAGAACACAGAGCAAGGACGCACAGCTTGGGGTTGCAGTAGCGGAGAGAGAGAGAGAGAGAGAGAGAGAGAGAGAGAGAGAGAGAGAGAGAGAGAGAGAGAGAGAGAGAGAGAGAGAGAGAATAGCTGCTAGTAAGCAGCAGGGGGTTTCCTGAGACGACTGTCGGGCAGGAGGCCCTTTGTCTACCTGAGGCCCCTGCTGGGTGCCGGGGCCCCTTTCCTGCTGCCTCTTTCTTTCTTTCTTTCTTTCTTTCTTTCTTTCTTTCTTTCTTTTCTCTCTCTTTCTCTCTTCTCTGTCAGGTGGATTCAGACAGCCTGCAGAAATCAGTGCGAATCTGCTGTCACTCACCCCAGAAGATGCTGCAGTTCTGCAAGTTTTTTTTTTTTTTTTTTTTTTTTGAGGGAAGGGGTGGTGATATGCGTGTGAGAATGCTACTGTATGTATCTACTGTGCATTATGTCAGTGTGTGTATTATGTAAATGTGTATAGTATGTGTTGTATGATTGGAAACATGAAAGCTGGAGATCACAAGTCAAGGTGTCCAAGAGTGCGGTTAGTAGTTTTATTTCTCTTTCTATATATGGATTAAATTTTGTAAGGTGTATTAGGAGTGGGTGTGTCTCCATCCTTCAACAAGTCTGTCATGGTATTGCCTCTCTCTGAACTGTCATCAGTCTTAAAGAACATAATCCTATATATATATGTAAAGTAATATCTCAAGTTTATGCAGTTCTTCTAGAAACAGTAATAGCTATCGCTAGTTGTTATGCTTTCATTGGTCAATGATTACATATCACTATATTAAATATATGTCACATATAGCCTAGACTTAGTTGTGTCTTCTACATGGATGGAAAATATAGAATTTTAGATACATAATATTATGTAATTCTGCCAGTTTATAGTAAAATACCACCCTAAGCTAAATACACATAGACATATGTTCTGTATTTCTCTGAATCTTCTTGGAATCAAGTCCTTAAATTTCCCTCTTGAACATATATATCCCTGGGAGCCCGAAGACCTCTCTGGCTTATGGCCGATGGCTCCCAGCAGCCAACTAACACAGAGGCAGACAAAGCCAGCGCCCCCCGACTGCGCGTAAGTGATGGAGGGGTGGAAAGAGAGAGGGAGGAGAAGGAGAGAGAGAGAGAGAAGGATGGAGGGAGGGAGGGAGAGAGGGAGGGATAGCAGACACGGCTCCATCTGAAGGGATGCTAATGTGAAGAATGATGCCTTCATTTGGGGGCCCAGCCTGTTTGTTAGCTAAATGTGGTCTCCTGGCTCTCCACCAAATGTCCTCGGCCCCAGAAACATCTGGAATGTGTAGCCCCCGTTAATTAGTCATATAATTTCATTTGTTTTGGAACGCGACTGAACTGATCCATCATACGTAAGCCTTGGCAAAAAAAAGGGAGGGAAAAGGGAACAATCTAGTGAGAGAAGGTGCATGTGTGTCTGTGTGTGTGTGTGTGTGTGTGTGTGTGTGTGTGTGTGTGTGTGTGAGAGAGAGAGAGGGAGAGGGAGAATGAGACAGGGCGCGAGAGAGAGAGAGAAAGAAAGAAAAAAAAGGTGTCCAGGGACGTGGCGAGGGAAGGTGACTCGAGTGGCAGCCGCGATCAAGCGCTGAAATATTAATCAAAGGTTGTCTTCCAGCTGGCGATGCCTGGCGCCCGAGCCAAGCTGAGTGAGCGAGAGAACGAGGGAACGAGCCTGCCAGCCAGCCAGTGAGCGCGCCAGCGAGGCGGTCGGTCCGCTGAGAGGCTTGAGCGACACAGCTGAGTTTGCCTTGTAAAAAGCACACCTGTCCAAAACATGACAGCTACAGCATTAGCCGAGGCCATTAGGAGGTGTAGAACATTTCTAGGGAACCAATTTGAGAAATGACAAGGCAAACGCAGGAGGCTGAGATATTAATTATATACTGCGACTACTGGCTCCCCCTCAGCCGCTGCTGCTGCTGATGTTGCTGACGGAGAGCATCAGCTGGTGTGGCAGGGAGAGATGAGCTTTTTGTTGTTGTTTTATTGTTGTTGTTGTCTGTTTGTTGTTGTTGTTGTGATTGTTGCTTGTTGTTCCATGAATGTAACGAAATGGCAATTAAAGGGGAGTCGCAACAGTCAGGCTTTTTGTTTGTTACACTTTGTTTTTATTTATTAAACAAATGAAGTAGCAAATTAATCTCTGTAGAAGGAGGAGGTGAGAGAAATGCTCGTTGTTTTGTGATTGAATGGAGTGAAAACAATGATGAGGTCAGTGATAGTCGGCCCTTTTGGATGAGTAAGTCTAAGTAGTCTTTAGTCTAAGTAGTTGATGTGTGTGTGTGTGTGTGTGTGTGTGTATTTGTGCGAGTGTGAGAGAGGTAGCAGAGATGAATAAATCATTTTGTGAACATTAATATATCAAAGGTCTAATAATCCATTGTAATGATGTAGTGTATAAAGCGGTATCCGTAAAAGCACTTCTCAAATGTGCTGGTCCTCATTAATGCATGGCAAAGGAGCAGTGTCAACTTAATAGAATATAAATGCACACCAGTAGAGTACACGTGTTGCACACACACACAAGTCACCCTGGGCTTCAGAATGGATTTGTGTGATGACACTTTTGAAGTGTTACATCATCAGATGGCGCGTTATGTCACTCGGTATAAATTCTGTAAGGGAGGGAACCTTTTGTCTTTTAATATTAATTAATAAAGTCTTACTTTTGTCTCGTAATTTTAAGTGCTTGTAGCAATGCATACAATACCTCCATTACAAATAATATTTTTGTCAATAGGCCTGTAGCTTATTTGAAGGTACCGTCATAAGACTGACATGACACTGTCATTAACTATGACATGACGTTGTCAAGAATCTGTCATAAACTTCATAAACCTGTCATGACTTCTGACATACCCTAACCCTAACCATGACAAATACCAGGTGACACTTAATGACAGAAGTCATGACAGGTGTATAAAGTTTATGACAGATTCATGACAACGTCATGTCATAGTTAATGACAGTGTCATGTTAGTCTTATGACGGTACCTTCAAATAAAGTGTAACCGGTAGTGGATGTGTTTTTGTTACAAGGTAGCAACAGACAAAAACTATAATTTACAGAAATCGAAAAGGGGAACAGCTAGAGAAAGTAGCAATACTGTAGCTGGCAGGTCAGACAAAACAAGTAGGTGTGTGTACACTATGTAAAAGTGCTGTGCTGCTGTTTAGCTTTTGAGAGGCGCTGCTGGTACATCTTCTAAAACAGACTTTGATAAATCTGTAGCCGGAGGTTTACCTCCCAACCAGCCTTGTCAGGTATGGATTATCTGATCAGCAGATGTGCCGCCAGCTATTGAGCACAGCAGATTCAATCTGAAGGTGGTGAAGTGAAGTTGAGGAAAAATCTAGAACACTGGGCCCTTCCATATGGATCATGTTGACTCTAGCCCACACTAGTAGTCAATAACTACTCTCAAAACCAACTGTAAACAAATGTTACATTTCATTACCTGCAAAACCAAATCTGTTGGAGATTACTGTTACTCTGCCTGTGCTTGATATATCAGACCAGCGGTGCCAAGGTGTAAATCTTGATATAGATTACATACACAGGCTCCAGCTTCACTGGGAAGTAGGAACACTATCCCCATTCTTACCCAATAGTACTCAGGTAGCTTATTATTATGACACAAAACACCCAAATAGGAGATTATAATCTCTGAGAGCAAAATTAAGCAAAACAAAATATTCCCCCAAACAAATTATTTTATTTATTTCCATTTTTCTGCTCTATTCCATTTGACTTCAACCCCCCTCTGAGCTTCGTGTCTAAGAAATGAAACTCAAATAAGAGAAGCCCATGTGGAGATGACCCCACTCTATTCACATTACACACACACACACACACACACACACACACACACACACACACACACACACATACTCTCTCTCTGAGCTGGGAGGTTCATTTTAGCCTTGTGCGTGAGAAGGAGAGATAAATCCACCACCACCACCCCACCCCCCCTCCACTGTACCCCGCAACCGTACCCCCACCCACCCACATACACACACACACACACACACACACACACACACACACACACACACACACACACACACTCAGTCCGCCCGTAATGTAAAAGGGAGAGACATAAATAAGGCACAGCTCCCCTTGGTGCCTCCAGTTTTCATTAATGTTAGCCGGGGTGTCGTTATTGACACCCTAAGTTGCTTATGCAGAGAAACACGGTAACATTTGTCTCTCCTCACCCAATAAATCACTGGCAACATATGGCAGATTAGACCTTGGGCATGTGACTTCGGCATGGGGAACGGCTGGCTCCGCGGCAAGACAAACGACCGCAGATGCCCTCCCGCTTATAGCGCTTTATGCTACATCCTGCATTTTAATCACTGTGGCAAACATTTACCCCCCCCCCCCCCCACACACACATCGCCCCTTCCTGCTCTCTCTTATTGTCATTTATAGCTGTGTGTGACTGTATATATACTGTATGTGCACTAAGACTGCTGATGTGTGTGTGTGTGTGTGTGTGTGTGTGTGTGTGTGTGTGTGTGTGTGTGTGTGTGTGTGTGTTTATGAGCAGAAAGAAAAGAGGGCTCTGTGTTCTTTCGTTCTTTTTTTCCCTCCTCTTCTTCTTCTCATCCTCCCGGTGGTTCTGTGTGTGCTGCCACTTTGCTAGAGAGGAGAGGGGGCCACGGAGGTGCAAAGCCTGATGGGAAGGGATGATATATGTGGCGGCTCTGTCCCGGCTCTCCTCTGGCCCTTCCTCATTAATCATGGCCATTAGCTTTTTTTCTCTCTCTCTCTCTCTCTCTCTCTCTCTCTCTCTCTCTCTCTCTCTTTCCTTCTTTATCTTCACTCACTCTCTCTCTTTATGTCCCTCTGCCTCTCTCTCTCTCAGTCTCTTTTCTCTCTCTTTCCTCCCTCTTTCCTTCTTTATCTTCTCTTGCTCTCTCTCTTTCTGTCCCTCTGTCTCTCTCTCATTCTATTTTCTCTACCTCTCTCTCTCTGCCCCTTTTTCTCTGCCTTTCTGCCTCTTTCTCTCTCTCTCTCATTCTCTCTCTCTCTTTTCACAGCTTGCCTTGTCTGCAGTGAGCTATCAATGCTTCCCCTCAGCTCCCTGTGTCCCATGACAGTGAAAAGGCCCCTCTACTTTCACCTCTCCCTCTCCCAATCCCTCCACCCTCTCTCCCTCCCCATGCTCAGCCTAGCCCAGTCCAGTCCAGCTCTGTGCTACTGAGGACCAGCAGGCATGTAGGGAGGCAGCCATGCTTGCTCCAGAGCCAGAGAGAGTGACACAGACAGAGACCCTTTGCAATAACAAAACACAGTGTTGTTGGTGGTGGGTCTGTAGCATACAAGTTTTGCGTATCTTTTTGTGTAGCCTCATCTTGTGAGTTTTAACTGAAAAACAACAGTTAACATGCAGTTAATATAATAATATTAATGCCACCTTGGTCGAGACCATTCCCATGCCATGCCAACGTCACCTCTCTTCCCTTCTGCCATCAACATCTGGGGATCCGTTTCTTAGAGTGGATCCTGATCACTAAATTGACTTTTTTATTATATACCTTTATTTTATTCTCTTATTTTATTGGCTTTGTTTATTTGTTTGGATTATCATGTTGCCAATCTTTTACTAAATGCAATTTTTCTATTTGCATTAGTACATCAATGTATGTGACAAAGTAGCCTCCTTGAAATCCCTGAAATATTAATACAGTCATTGATATTACATTGTAGGGATTAAAGTAATGGTTGTGACTTTTATGAACTACCGATGCTTATATGGACAGTTCCCTGCTCGACCACAGCGTCTATCCACACACAACAAGGGGACACATAATCTCACAACTCCTCTCTTCTTCCCATTTCCATAAACATGGATGCACATTCCTCCTTACAAATGGAATTGGCTTTGAAAATAAATTCCAAATTCCAAGTGTTCCATTTCTCAGTAGTGCAAATGAGAAACAGCAACAAATCAGGAAACCATCATTCCGTCCCCCAGTATATGCAAATGACACTAGGGACAGACTTCCATTTCACGATTCTTCAACCCAACCCACTCTAATAACTTCTGCTTCCCCGAACTGATAGGGGGAAAGAGGCAACATTTAATGTGGGAGCCGCCGCGTGCTTGTCTGCCATTTTGTTAGCAAACAGCACTTCTTGTTAGCTTCAGCGGAGAAGCCTGGAGGTGAAGCCAATTTGGCTCAATGGAAATCATTGTATTGAACAGTAGGACAGAGAAGCAGAGCACATTTGTGGGGGATTAAGCCGCCTGTCCCAGTGCAACGGGCAGGAGCGACCGTGCAATCCATCATACTCTGTGTAGTTTCAAATATCAATTTTATTTGGGCCCCGGAGAGAGAGCAGGAATTGATTTGGATTACCAGGGGCTGGAATGGCAGTAAGTTTGTGAAAATAGGCAATAGGCACATAATTCAGATGTCAAAGACTACGGTACATGCCTGGAGCAAAGTATTATGGGATGCTGAATGAATCATGCGTACAGTACATACAGTACTAAGCCTGTCAAACACATGCAACATATAACATATTATTCCATGGGATGCTTAAGGGTCTCTCAAACAGTTTACGGAGCATTCGTTTATAAGAAAAGCTTTGGCATATTAGATTTGAAGATTTTGGTATTTCCAGTATGTTGTGGTTTTTGTTGTCCCTAAATATCCATATTTCCCAGAATTAGTTCCCATGGTAAGATTAGGCATCACTAAAACATGGAAACAGTTCTATCATACAGTGAAACGTGAATCTTTGTATGAATTTATACTTAGTACCGTAGAAATCCACTTGTAGATGTTTAACATTATATTTCTATTTTTTAAATTGATTTATGTACCGTATTTATATAGTCCTGTTGAGGCCTTATAGTTTGTTTTCCCAAAGCAGCATTTTTACCAGTCAGCCTATATAATTGACTTTGATACTTTTAAAAGTGAAAAGATATCCTCCCACCACACTAAAATTCCTTTTGTCTTTGGCTCAGCCTCAGACAAGTGGCTTGCTTGTCAAGACAAGCGCATGCTATGTCTTTATTTAAAGCATTCAATTTTCACTTTATTATCTCTTTGTCTTCCACTGGCTCAACCCCACCCTACATCCACTTGCTAATCGGCAGTTCACACTCCTCCATCTCAATGCAGTAGTCTGCTTATAATTAAATGAACATTAAAGACCCCCCCCCCCACACACACACACACACACACACACACACACACACACACACACACACACTCACTCCCTTTATTTTATGTCCTCTAAGCTCAGATGGTTTAAGGCTGTTAGTGTGAATGAAAGTGTCTGTCATTTATACCCCCCCCCCCCTTTCGCCCGCGAGTAAAGGGTTTTCTGAATGTTTGATATGAATACGGAAGGGAAAATGATTTGAGACGAGGCATATTGATTTAATTCAGTCTTGGGGCAGCACTAATTAATGGTATCATAAACGTGTCACTTCTTTATGATCTGTTTCGGCTTTTGCGATGACGGCTTAATTGCCGAGCGGAGTCGTCTTTGTCACAGCGCAGGAAGGAGCGTGCCAAAGATGAAACGGCCTCGTTATCTCGCCAAAAGCTTTGAAGCTTTTCAAATATGACAGGCAAATCAAAGTAGGCTATCCTCCATTGTTGAGTGATATCACAGGTGAGACACTGCAGACAGATCAACGTGTGTGTGTGTGTGTGTGTGTAGCCTACTGGCTGTGTGTTATTACTGGTGCACGAGACATTTATAAGCCATAAGACTGCCATTTATAGAGATTTGTAGCTATACAGTGGGAGCTTATTCTAGAAGGTTATTTGACTCTATGCTTGTTCCGGAACATTATATGGATTGGCCCCACCTGCCGACTCAACCTGAAGTTCCTATCTCTGGGTCATAGTTAAACCTTTCATTCGTTTGGTCTTTTTATTGCTGTACTCGAACACTGTACACTGTACACCGTCGTAATCTCATCAGTATTTTCTCCGATACTGCCTTGACATTTATGCCATAATGTGTGCGTATAGCTTGTGTGATGTGGGAGTGAGAACTCTCATGATTCTTTGCACATGTGCAGTGCACACTCACATCCTTCAAACGCAGCACTGGGGCTCAAGTTTGCTCCGACTTTCAATATATAAAGGCTTAAACTAGTTCCGCTAAATCAAAAGCACATTTTCTGTATGACCCACATGAGGTTTTCTC
Source organism: Sardinella longiceps (assembly GCA_027497455.2). Taxonomy (NCBI): domain Eukaryota; kingdom Metazoa; phylum Chordata; class Actinopteri; order Clupeiformes; family Clupeidae; genus Sardinella; species Sardinella longiceps. The sequence goes on from JAODXP020000032.1 coordinate 455,128, forward strand.
CTGCTCTTTAATGATACAGAGCGTACAGCAAACGACAATTTTACAGTTAAGGGGAAGTGGAAACTGTTTTGCCGTAATAACATTTCTCACATTCGCACATGAGTTATTGGGGCAATGTACCTCGCATTCCCCGTTTCTAGTCCGACCATAAGAATGAATAAGGGAGGAAAACTTTCGCCAAGAAAGGAGAAAGTCTTGTAGCAATATTTCTAAGCCTCCCGACTACACTTGTTTATTGTGGGGATGATTCACGGGCAAAAAGAAAATATCACACATTTTTAAAACACGCTCACACCAGTTCAAAAGAAACTTTTTCCTCTTCCTCCTCCTCCTCTTTTCTCCTCCTTTCTTCCTCCTCCTTTCCTCATCCTCCTCTTCGTCTTCTCTTTCTCCATATTTCCATATTGTTCTCATCCTCCATATTTTACACCCAGAGGCCTGGAACAGTCTAGAAAATTAACTGCTGTTCCCTACTGGAGAATGCAGTGTCCTGAAACGCCTTTGTCCAACTTCGGCCTTCTCCAAATGAGCTGCCTCGCAGCCATTTATCTAAATGAACAGGGCTCATTATTCCTGATCTGCCCAATCCGTAATTCTAAAGCATTATTGAGCAGATATCTTTTTAAACCGCAGCAAAAAAAAGGTGGTCCAGCTGAAAGAAGCTGAAAGTGCCCATTATAACCCCCCCCCCACACACACACACACACACACACACAACTACACACACACTTCCTCTTCTCGAACTCCCCATTCCACACACACACACACACTCTATACCCCCCCCCCCCCAACCTCATCTACCCTCCCCTGCTCATTGTAATCATTCAGCACAAGCGCAGCGGTGCATAATGCACTATCTGATATAAGTGCTGCTGTGCACACCGCTGTACCTCATCCCCCTCTCTCTCACACACACACACACTCTCTCTCACACACACACACACACACACACTCAGACACATCGCCGCCCTCCCCCAGTGTCCTATACATCACAGGCTGCCTCAGCTGTGGCTTGCCGGAGAGGTGAAACTCGGGGATCGGCGGGTCTGAAGTTGATTAATAGGCCTGCCGGGGGTGAGGAACTCCAGGGCCAAGCTGCAGGTCCATCCCCGTGGCATCTGATGTTGATTGGCTTTGTCCTGGGCGGCCGCTGTGGAGGAGCGGACATTAAGATTAAGTGATGCTGTCGTGTCGGGGAGCACTGCACTGCATCATGTTGGGGGCGGAGGAGGAGGAGGAGGGAGGTGGGGTTGGGGGGTGGGGGGTGTTTCAGAGGGGGGAGGGGTTGAGGAGAGAGAGAGAGAGAGTTGTGTATGTGTGTGTGTGTGTGTGTGTGTGAGTGTGTGTGTGTGTGTGTGTGTGTGTAGGGGGGTGAGGTAGTGTTGGTGGAGGGAGGGTGGGAGACAGCTGCGTTGGTTAATCCTTCATCACCAGGGGAGGGCTGCCAGGGCTGAGATATACGGCCAGAGATAACCTCTCCCTAAGTTCTGCTAAAGATCAGGAAACTCGCTTGCTCACGTCCATCTGCCTGGATTGGAGAAGAGGTGTGTGTGTGTGTGTGTGTGTGTGTTTGGAAGAGGCACGTGTGTGTGATGCGTGTACATTGCATGATTCTCCTGTAAGGAATCGAAAAAGTGCTCGGTTTCTGCTTCAGGAGAAAACCCAAGATCAGCGCTAAACACAAATCAACATGCACATCAATAGCTTCGACCAAGACATGAATAACACACATCTACACTCACCATGTAGATACCATGAACCCTATCAAGGCTACCGTAAGTAATGGATGATGCCGGAGTTCTTCTCACTGTGTGCTCATGCAGGCGCAGGCAGTAGCACTCAAACGGTGTACTCGTGTGACTATAGGGCACGTTAACCCCTGTTTAAAACGTGAGTATGGTCCATTTGGCAGCTTGTACAGTCATTAATGGAGCAATCAGTAGGAGTAGTTTGGAGTTAAAAAGATGTGATCTGAATCCGACCAACAGCCATGAAAATAGAGGCGTTTCTTTCATTCCCTTCTCTTTTTTTGGGGGGCAATTTGCAAAACGTGTGTAAAATTAATGTCAACCATTTACACAGATGCCACACAAGGATCAACGCTATCCGTCAAGTTGTTTTAAGACTCGATCGGAAGCCTCGTGTTTTGACACCGCCGTCGACGCAGCGGTCCCGCCGCCCCGTCAACACAGAGCCTGTCGTTGTGCCGAAGAAAGATGGGACTCATTAGGCAGTCAAATGAGTCTATGTTTATGGACCCTCCGAGTCGACATACTCTAAGGCTGCCGAGACTTTTTTTCCACCCTTTTTTTTTTTAAATGTGAGGCTGCTGCTGGTTTACGCAAGGCTGCCATCAGGACCTGATTGATGACCGTCATCATTTCATTTGCCGGCGTTTTAAGAGAGAGAGAGAGAGAGAGAGAGAGAGAGAAAGAAAGAAAAATACCCCTGTGAAAGCAGTCATTGTTTATGCTCTCTCACACCCAGGTTGGTGCACGCACACACACACACACACACATACACACAGATGTTGTACACTTTTTTCCTTCAAGCCAAAGTTGCAAGGTGAACTTAAGAATGGTCTTCGTCACACTTTTACCTTTCCTTTTCAAACGCCTTTCCTTCCCACTGTCTTTGGAATCAAGGTGTCACACACACACACACACACACACACACACACACACACACACACACACACACACACCAAAGATTCACGGAGAGTAGAGAGAGTATATATTTAGCTAGGTCTGCTTCTGGCCTACGGAGGCCTCTCGGTGACAGTGACATATTAGTTATGCCTTCTCCTGCCATGTGATATCCTTAAATTCTGCCACCTTGTTAAGTTTTGATTAATGTGACTCCATTTCGCCCGCGTAATTGGCTTGGCCCATTGTATGAAATAATCAACCCTTCCCCGCTGAACAAATGCTCACGAATGGTAACGAGGACACGAGTCAGAGCTGACTGACAGTTATTAATGAGTGTTATGATAAACAGGCGGGGACGTACTCGAGGGATGAAGCTGACACGAACAGACCACACATACAAAAAAAAAAAAAACGTGGATGGGTTTTTAGAGAGAGGAGGGGGGGAAGGAATGAGAGAGAGAGAGAGAGAGAGAGAGAGAGAGAGAGAGAGAATGTGTGAGAATGTTTCCAAAAGTACTGAAGTGTTTAGTGTACTGAGAGAGAGAGAGAGAGAGAGAGAGAGAGAGAGAGAGAGAGAGCTAACAAGCTAGTCCAGTAGTCGCTAGGCGAGTTGCAGTCATTTGACTATGTAACTCACACTAAGGGGGGGAACTCCACTGGAGAACCTGGCACAAATTAGCTTCTATTAGCCGGAGGACGGAGTAGTGATGGGGAGGACAATGGAGCATGGTCAGATGAAAAAGTGAACTTGTCACAGAGCTAATTGAATGTGCCTGGGGGTGACCCTTTTTTGTGACGCATGATGTAAGCTTGTTACCTTAGAGAGAAAGTCTCCAAATTTAAGTCTCACTTTTTGTGGGACTACACTCACTATGGCTGTTCTGCCTGAGACAGAGCTGTTTTGTTGTCCCTCTTGAATTGATGAAAACTCTTTAGCTATTTCCCAGAACTTATGTTGTTCAATGCATAATTTCTGAAGATATTTGATAGGTTTGTGAAGAGGAACTTAGCCATGTTATTGGACTAGGGAGGTAGTCATATACAGGTGCTGGTTGTATAATTATAAATATCATCAAAAAGTTGATTTATTTCAGTATTTCCATTCAAAAAGTGAAATATGTATCATATATTCGTTTATGGGATGATATATTTCAAGTCTTTATTTTAAATGTCATTATTATAACTGACAACTAATGAATTCATGAATTCAGTGATGTCATGAAGTCAGTATGTCAGAAAATTAGAACACAAAAAAATGATTTTAAGAAATGTTAGCCAAATTAAATGTATAAACATGAAAAGTATGAGCTGTACAGCACTCAATACTTAGTTGGGGATGCTTTTGCCTGACTTACTACATCACTGTGGCGTGGCATGGAGTCGATAAGTCTGTGGCACTGCTCAGGTGTCATGAGAGCCCAGGTTGCTTTGACTGTGGCCTTCAGCTCTTCTGCATTGTTGGGTCTGGCGTCTAAGACACTAAATGGAAAGTATAGTTCTCTTTTCAGATGACTTGAATTGTATCTGTTATACAACTTTATTACACGGGTCTTCACAATGCTGTAGAATGCTCCATTCACTTCAATTGGACCTACCAACGTTCTACGGTCTGATAACTTTTAATAACGGACCGTTGCTAAGTATTACAGACCGCTTTCAAGCAAAAGTGAAACAGAATGTTGTCATAACCATAACCAATCAGCTGATCTGTAAGTTAATACTCCTTTTCCATGGATGGTAGTATCCATCTTACCGTTAAAGCAGTGATAAACAAGGCTTCGTCGCATGTTAATAATATCTACAGTAGGTAGCCGTGTAACAAGCGGGAAAACGTTCGGTGAGGCGGTCATTATCGTGGAAATATCTCCCTTCAGAGTGATGCCGTAATGTTGCATTACTCTGTCGGGAGATATTCCACGATAATGACCACGTCACCCAACGTTATCCCTTACATATGTATGTATGTAAATTGATCGAAGTGTAGATGCGAGACATTTAATACTGATGCTAGGTAATTCATCAATTCTTACCCCATGACTGGAAGTCCACCTGAGATTCTTCCTATCCACCTAATCCTGTTCCAGCCATTTTAATTGCCCACCCCCCCTTTCATCTTCTTCATATCTCCACATACTTCATGAACGAGCCTTCCCTTGGCAAAATAAAAAGAGCAACATACAGCTTTTTAAATATTTTTTTCTCGCATTTGGTGCTCAGCCACCCCCTGGGGCTGCATATATGATAGTCATGAACAAATTTCACCATGACATTATTGAGCACTAACGATTAAACAAAAAAAAAAAATAATGTAACACAAAGTAAACCAACTCTGTGGCTCTTTGTAAGCACACAGAATAGGGTGGATATGCAGCATCTCTGTCTCCCTCCCGCAGGTCTGTTTCCTCTCATTTGCCTTTGCCTGTCGGTCGGACAGAAAGAACCCCCCCCCCTCCAACCCAACCCCCGCCCCTTAAAAAAAAAAAAAACCTCCACAACCTGCTCGCTGTCACAATTGCCTCTCCATAGAAACCGAGGCTCCTCATTGGCTCAGAACCAGGCCTCTAGCTTGTCTCGCCTGGCTTTGCCTCATCTCGTCTCGTTTCGTCTCGTCTCTCTCCCAACCCCATCATCCCCCTCCGTGTTGTTGACCCCACGGCTTGTCAACTGCACCAGTGGGCCTGTCCTCGTCCTCTCTCCTCCACAGCACTGAGCTCCTTATCATGGTGGGCGTTTTTTTTTCTTTTTTTTTTTTCTTCTTTTTTCCCCAAACCACTGCGTGGCGCGCCGTGCCACTTTCGGTGCCAGCGAGCATTACCCTGACTCGAACGCTGAGGGCCTTTGTCAGCTATTATTTCAATACATGACTGTGTGGTTCCTGGCCTGTCAGTCCGCCTTTGAAGCTTGCATATTCAGCCACCCCCTACCCCTCCACCACCCACCCCCTCCACACACACACACACACACTCACCCACACACACCCATCCATTTGCTTTTCTTTCTCTCCCAATGGGTGTGTCTGCCACCCTTAGATTTAGTTCTGTGAAACCCTCCATCCCACATTCAATTGTAAAATCTCTTTTTTCCCTCTCTCTCTCTCTCTTTCTTTCTATCTCTCTCTCTTTCTACCTCTTCCTGTCTTCCACTCCCTTTTTTATTTTAAACTCCTGCCCTCTTTGTTCACTGTCATGGAGCATAGCCCTGAAGCCAGCATGCTGGTCACACCTCATTAAGCATAAAACACTATTCATGTCTTTTTTTTATACATATCCACCTTTCTACCTGTTTAACTTTGTAAAACTAAGAACAGATAAAAAGGAACCGACATGAAACAGAACTGTGTTCTAATGTGTTCCGTTCATTCGCATGGATGAGCACATCAACCCAGACCTCTGTGAGAACGACTTGGAATGTATAGCTGCATGTCCGCTATCGTGCGGAATGCAGAAATGAAAGCCTAGCCTCGTTTCTCTCCTTCCTTTGGATGCCAGGCGCGTTCCCTCCTTCCCTTCGCTGGATCTTTCCTTTCCATTCCATTCCATCCTTCTCTCTCTCTCTCTCTCTCTCTCTCTCCTTCCCTCTTTGCGGCGTTCCTCCATTTGAGTTTTTACGCTCATGGGAAGAGACAGGTGCGTTAGTGCACGCTCCACTTCAGACCGCTGTAATTGTTTCTCATGGTGAGCCCGGAGTCGCCGAGTCGACGTGGACTGCAGAGGAACAACACGGCCGATTAGGGCCTGTTAGGCTTTGCTCCCTGGACCGTTCTGACACCTGTCTCCCTGCCGCGCCTACCAGGGAGCCTGAACGCCCGAGACCACTGTAGAACGTCAGTCACATGGCTGCCCTGAGAGGGAGAGAGAGAGGGAAATGGAAAGTGAGAGAGAGAGAGAGAAATGGAAAGTGAGAGAGAGAGAGAGAGAGAGAGAGAGAGAGAGAGAGAGAGAGAGAGAGAGAGAGAGAGAATGACTAAGTTTCTCTTAGCTTTTATCTTTCAACCATCATCTCCCTTTGGTCCTTCTCTCTCTCTCTCTCTCTCCCTCTCTCTCTCACTTTGTATGTCAGTCTCTCTCTCTCTCTCTCCCTTTCTCTCTTGATTCCACCCACACCATTTCTCCCCCAGAGCTTTATATGAAAGTGATGGCTTTGACAGCTACCATTATATGTCATCACTGACTACAAGGATCACAGAGCTGTAAAAAGTTGACTGGCTTGGACAGTAAAGGGTCTGTACAGTGAACACACACATTAGCCATCGAACACTGTGCTGATCAAGACACATGCAAGATAATATAGACAGACGACAGTATATACGGTAGGCCTATATGCACATAAATTATGGTGACAGTCATATCATGAATATTGTTGTAATATATCCAATTACAAACTCACTGTATAGCTGTCACAATGTATTATGACAGAACATGTAATGCATATGTTCAAAGTCAGTCATGTGAGTCTATAGAAATGAGCTGTAGCTCCGATTGCAAACTTGCACACATCAAACAAAATGTTTTAGCGCATATTGTGTTCACATTGACATCCATGGTGAAACTCAGAGGACGCACTTAAGGGTCAAAAAGTTCAGTGCGAAAACAACGACTTGTACTAAATAACCGCCATCTTGGCTGCGTTGTTGAAGAGATGGGGTGGTTGACGTGTTTCTAACTTGATTAATGGCAGCCGACTCCGATTCGATGAAATAACTGTGTTTAAATTCAAGCAACAACAATAAAGAAATATTTTTTTTCATGTTTCACACGCCAGGCTATTCACTTGTCTCTCTCAGACTACACAAATCAATCTGTTTTAGTTGGCATAGTGCTGTCAAATGATTAAAAAAAAATATCTGATTAATCACAAAAATTTGCAATGATTAATCGTGATTAATCACTTTTAATTGCAACTCATTTCCTCCAGTAAAAATTTGGATGCTAGGGTAAGTTGGGTCCTTATTTTGCTATGCAAAGGCCTTGATACTAAATAGTTGGCTTTGTTCTTCTCAAATGGGGCAATTCACCGCTGTTCCCTACCCCCAAAGAAGTGTACTTACTTCCGCTGGCAGTAAGTACACTATGACAGTAAGTATACTACTGCAGTATGGGCTCAGAGCACCACTTTGCTGTGGACTCGAGACAGGCCATGACATGACATCATAGGAACTTCCGTAAACTGTAAAGGGACTGAGATAATTTTGAAAGGTAAACTGAACTGATAATAATAATAATATTCATTTTACTTAATGGAAATGCCTAAGGAAAGAGTTTCAGTAGTACTAGTATTTCTCTCCCTATAAGTCAACCTCCCCCTTTAGTTTTCACAGAGCTTCTAGCAACATGCTAACACCTGAGGACAAACCCCAGTTTGGGAACCAATGCCTTAGATTATACTGTACATTATAGGGTGGAAGTGAATTCATTTTGTGAAGTAAAGCAGACACTAAATTCAATGGTCTAATTTCACAAGTACTCTTGGTCCATACAAACGCATTATGTCTGAATCCCAATGTCCACCTTAAGCCCTGAACCCTCAAAGACTTAACTCGACTTAACTATCATGAACTGGCCAATCCCAATGCAGACTCATTCTAGTTAAGTCTTTCAGGGTTCAGGGCTTAGAGTTTAGAGTGGACATTGGGATTCAGCCTAAATGACTTTAGAGTATAAGGTGTAAGTGAATCCAGTTTAGCAATTCAGTTTGCTGTGTCCACCAAACCCCCTTCATCCGCTCCAGTGTCCTCTGCCTCAGAGTTGCTTGGGCAACCATAACAAATGCTCGTCGGCTTGGTGGGAAACATGCAAACCATCTGGTTGCGTCTTGTTTACAGTGCAGCGCCGGCGGCCCGGGCCGGGCACGGCGCATATTAATCATCCAAACACGGGTGTCTTAATTACTCCCTCTGTTGCTGCACTGCCTCAATCCCCCGGACTGACCTTTCTCTCCGTTGCCTGTGCACACATTAATCATCCCACCCCCTACACCCCCCCACCCCCATCCCATCCACCCCCCCCCACACCCAACACCCCCGCCCCAAACGCTTCACCTCTCCGAAATCAACGCCAACAGAATGAGACTACCCAGGCAGTCTCTCTGCATAGCATATAAGCAGTTACCCACACCCCCCTCCAACCCCCTACCTCTCCAGCCCCAACCTTCTCACACTCACACACTCACAAACACTTCAACTCTTATGCTTCTCCCCGGGCCTGAAAACTGGCTGGCTACTGCCACATACCTACCCACCCCCCATCCCCGCCTCGCCGCAAACCCCCTTGGCCAGGCAAACGGGGCGAAAATAACACCGTTAATTAGCCGTCGAGTTGTCCGCTCACCGCCTGAGCGAAGAGAGGTGTGAGAAAGGGGGCCGTAATGGAGTCTGGCGGCTTATTTTCGCTTTCTGTCGCTTTTAGTCGCAAAAGCTGGTGCGTGTCAACAAAACGAAAGCGGGGAGCTCCGTTCTAACGAGCTGTCGGAACAGGTGAGAGCAAACCTGGGGCGGGTGGGGGTGGGGTGTGGGTGGCGTAGAGGGGGGGACAAAACAATACCTGCTGGTTAGAGCTGTGCTCAGTGTGTGTAATATTGCCATTAGCATTTTTAGGGGAAACAATGGTGAAATTGTGCAGCTGTTTGCAAAGACTCTATGGCCATATGCATGTCTTGTATCACCTCATATCTCAGCCGAGACAGGCCACAAACTGAAGTGTCTGCACTAAATACGATCCTCTGTGCTCACTTGGGCCTTGAGAATTCTGCAATGTACAGTGCAGGAAAAAAAAAGAACTGACTCCCAAACCTGGTGATCTTTTTTTTTTTTCCATTTCTTTTTTTTTCTTTTATGCAGACTGTGCTCCACACTCTATTTAAATTCATCCCACCAGAGAGAGGGCTGGGATTGCTGACACCAACCTTGTGGTGCTCTCCCCTGTTGTCTGCGCCGTGCTCCACGCGATATGAATCTCGCTGACGATGTCTGATCAACTCGAGGCTTCCGCGCTCCGATGAACTTGCAAATATCTTTAATCCTATAATGTCTGCCTTTTTTCTTACCACCCAGGAGGGGCCTGTAGGACTTATTCTTGCCGTTAATCTGACAGGTAAATCACTGTGTGTGTAGTGTGTGTGTGAAAGTAAGTGTGTGTGAGGTCTGTCTGACAGGTGATAGTCAGTGTACAGGGTGTGTGTGTGTGTGTGTGTGTGTGTGTGTGTATGGGAAAGAGTGTGTGTGAGGTCTGTCTGACAGGTGACGCTCAGGGCGTAGGGTGTGTGTAAGTGTGTGTGTGTGTGTGTGTGTGTGTGTGTGTGTGTGTGTGTGCGTGCTTGCACAGTGTCAACAATAATCAGAATCACTTTCAGTGTTTCCCACAAAACAAAACACACTTTGATGAATTGATTCCAAACCTCAGCACACAAGATTTTATCATCTGTTACAAATCAAAGTACTTTTGAGAACACACCCTTAATGTCTCCATAACTTTGCCTCATGTCAAGGAAACATAATTTTAACAATATTTAAAAAGTAATAAATGAAATCCAAAACTAATTAATAACCATTTATTTTTAGTTAATAACAAAGTAATAACCTTACATGGGAAGGGGAAACCATTAAAATCATTTAAAAAAAAAAAAAAAAACTCATCATCCTCTCATGGTTAACCTCTTTTGTTAAAGACCACTTCACAGCACTACTGTATGTTAAGAACAATAGCAGCGGAACATCTTTGAACTTATTTTCTGTCTTGGTGCCGTCAAAGTCATTAGTGTGTGTGTGTGTGTGTGTGTACGGGACTTCCCTTGGACGCACGCACAAAGCCGAACAATGACGACCTATTTGTACAAGTTTCGCCGCTGGATATCGCTTGCAAAACACCTTGTGCTCTCAGCTTCACATCTGTTCTGACAGTATTGTGTGCCTTGCTGACCTAGAAAACCTGACAGACATTTTTATAACCGCCAGCCCTTTCTTTACCCCCTACCCCCACCTGACGGTAGGGTTGAAAAGGTGAGCAAACACGAGCAAGCTGTTGAGTTGGATGGTTCGGGGTGGGGGGTTTGGGGTGTAAGGGTTTTTAAAGACACTAAGACACAAAGCAAGATAGAGAGAGAGTGTGTGTATGCGTTTTGTGTGTTTGTGTTTAGTATATGTGTGTGTGTGTGTGTGTGTGTGTGTGTGTGTGTGAGCAAGAGAGGTGGGATTAAACAGTAACTAAAATTACAAAGTATTGCTGCCGTGTCTGGTGTTCCAGTGCCACAGCGACAAAGCTGAGCCTACTAGACATTTTATCAGGGAACCAATTAACATGATTTATGGTAGCGCTTGTGTTAGAGAAGGGAGGGGAATGTGTGTGTGTGTGTGTGTGTGTGTGTGTGTGTGCGTGTGTAACAATCCCCCTGAGTACAAAAGAAGATGAGGGAGAGTCTCTCTTGAAGTGAGATGTTATCGGTGGAATGGCTCGTTTTCTGCTGTGCTGGCACGGGTAGGGGGTGGCTTGCAGTTGCAAATGCAGCTACTGTCTGTGTATGTGTGTGTGTGTATGTGGAAGGCGACCCCCTACCACACACACACACACTCATTCCCCTCTTTGCTTGCTCAGAAGGGTCAGAAGTTCAGATCCCAGGCTCAGGGTGTTTTTTACAGCCTCGGTTTGAACTCTTGACCCATGCTAATGTAAAGGGGACACCTTTAACCGAACAGATACCCCCGGCCTTATGACAGAGCCTTTTCACGTCAGCAGCCCTACTCCACTCAAAGAACCCAGATTCAGTTTAAGGCAAAGGACAGCGATGCTTGTGTTGTGGTGATTCAAGACTGCTCCAACTTGATAGATATTTGGAGGTGTTAAATACCTTGTTAATGATAGTGTGGGCTATTGTTGCAAAACAGGAATGCAGACTGATCTTTGTCTGTAGTAAACAGTTTGACTGTTAGATCATTATCTTCATACCCGCAAATGCATTATGAAAAAAAAGAACAGTCATGATGTTTGAAGAAATTCAACAAGTAGTTTTTTTTTTTTAAGTTTTATTGATGTTAAACTATTTTAAACAACCATTTAATGAAAGTTAAACTGTTAAACAATGTTAAACAACCATTTCCGTAATTCAGAGAACTGTCTAAAAAAAGAAGAAGGAAAAAAAAAGAAAGAAAGAAAAAAAAAAAAGCGCCGAGGGTTGCATTGTGAGAGTGAGACAAAACGACTGAGCAAATGATTAAAGTGTCAGGTCTTTGTTTGGGGTTTTCTATTGATAGAGTCTATGCTGATCTGTAACAGTCATTAACAGGTAACTGTTGTTGTGCCTGGCAGTCCTCTTGTAAAAACAATGGGGAAAACGTCAGTGGCCAGATCTGCGACTGAGATTAATGGGCTTGTATATCTCCGCTTGATTTACTGCCTGACAAAGTTTGTAAACAGATGGGTTTTACTTGGGCAGCTTTTATTGTGTTTGTCCCAGCTCTCACAGGGAGCTTTCCAAGGCTGTTTCTCTTTTAAATTGTCATAAAAGGCCTTATTTACAGTCTAACGAGAAACAAAAATGTTTTTTTTTTGGTCTGTATGTGACTGTGAGTGTTTTTGTGTATCAGTGTGTTTGAGTGTGTGTGTGTGTGAGTGTGTGTGTATACAGATATGCCCAGAATAGTTGTGTATGTACTGTATGCATGCTTAACATGCGTATTGGGAGTGAGAAAAGGACTATGTATGTGTATAGGCCTAGCTGTGTATGTATATACAGTATGTGTGTGTGTGTGTGTGTGTGTGTGTGTGTGTGTGTGTGTGTGTATGTGTGAGTATGTGTGTGTCGAAAGACAATTACGAAGCCCCAAGGGCTGACTCATTCTCCACTACCAGTTCCTCTCACTCACCCCAGTGTGGAATTTGTTCCCTGCTCGCCACCACCACAGAGAACAGGTAGAGCCGTTTGCGCGTCGGCTGATTTATGGTTTGTGAGGACCTCGTTAATTGCCTCCTGCCTCTCACATTTGATGTATTGGTTTTAATAATGCACTTGAAAGGACTTCTTAGCCTCCCTTCCTTCTTCTCGTTCATCTGTCTTTCGTTTTCTTTTTCTTTTTTTCTTGTTGTTGTTGCAGACATTCAAACATTCAGTTGTTGAATTCGGCAAAGGAGCGTTTTACAGTTTGCTAGGGACTAGCAGTCATAGTCAGCATAACCTTTTCAAGTGACTGCTCTCCTGCTCTCTGGGGAACGCTTGCGGCTTCACGAGATTGGCTCGTTTTCCCGTCACCCTCTCCACGGCGAAGGATACATTGTTGTTGTTTTTTTTTCCACTCCATTTTACCCTCACTTATTTTCTTGCTTGGCGCTCGGAGGGGAAGATCAAATAGTTGGCTTGGGTTTGGTGGCCATTTTTGTCTTGTAATACCGAAGGCCGTTCATCTCTTTAGGTTATATGGGTGGCCAGACGACCGTGATTTCCATGTCCAGACGACCACAATTTCCAGGGACAGTCTCTGATTTTGATACTCTCCTCTCCTGGTAAAATATGAGAAAACCCACATTGTTCCCAATTTTTGAAGCTAACATTAGCCTGCTTATCCTAATTTAATGATGTTGACTGGTGAAAAATGGAAATATCCATGGTTTTCAAAGAACCATGTCCCTGATTTTCATCTAAAAAAAATTGGTCACCTAAGTGTACCCATATAGAGAGATCACTGCTGGTCAACACCATCGGTTTTGCACTCTTAGGTTAGCATTTGATAAGCATTACCATTAGACTAAGTCTGTCTTTGTTGAACAGGTGTGAGATCAATTAACAGGATCTTATCAAAGTGTTGTTACCAAATTCATTAACGTGCAGCTGTTGTTTTGATAGTACAATCAAATGTTTTATTTTAAGTTTTCAAATAGACCTTTTCCCTAAGACATGCTGTATGCAATACAACTATACAATTAAGAGAATATTAGCTGCTAATTTCTTGAAGTAACCTTTCCCAATCAAAGTATTTTTCCTGTCAAACCTTAGCATATTTAAGCAGTGACAAATATTCATGAATCACACTAAAATGGCCCTCCATTAGGCTATTGGACCGAACAGGTATCTGTCATGTAAACTGATGCTAGATTAGCTTTTATGACAATAAGCTATATGAGACTACCAGTACAAGTTATGTGTCAGTTTGTCACCTCAGAATGAATGCCCACCTCCTCTAATTTGCACCTGCCACAGCTGAAGGGGAGGTGCCGCCAATGGGTTCCACTTGACGTTATGAGACGCCGATAATGACTTTGCTTCCATCTCGGCCCTTGAATCCACATGATATACAACCCACAATTAAGCATGGCCCGGTGATCCTGTGATTAATGCTAGTGAGATTCCCTGGAGGAGGAACAGCAGCACACACACACACACACACACACACACATAGTCTGGACACACATATCACCATTCGCCGTGTTTACAGCATGTGCTGCTATTATCAGAGAAAAGATGGAGAGGCCCATTTTCAATTCAGTAACCTTTATGACAGTGGTCCTCTCTCATCACCGTTTTATTTCCTTCATAACGCTCTCAGTCATCTACAAATGTCAGGGCCGTTTCGACACCATGAAATATTCAGCATCTGAGTGGAGCCGGGGACTGGGTGTGGTTGGGGTGAGGTGGCCGGGGGGGGGGGGGTCTTTCAAAGGAGATAGATGTACAAGATCGAGGGGCGAAGGGTTGCTGATATTTTTTTTTTCACCCCCCCACCACCACCCCTTCTTCTTCTTGGTCGTGCTTTGTGCGTTTTTTTATGGGAGCGTTTAATTTTTATTGAAGGACAGCATGGAGTAAATGCCTCCTCATTGAGGAGTGATTAAACGATCCGCCGCCATTTATAGGATGACGCCCAGATGAGCACAAAGCATCCTCAGAGCTGGCTGCTCCCTTGTTGCCAATGGCGATGTATCATCATCACCACGTCGTATTCATCAAGCCACTTCCTGATTTTCCTCCACCAATGACACATTGGCGATCAATTGGTATCGATGGCAATGGACCTTAACACATTAATCCTCGATCAATTCAGCGATCGGATAGCTCTGTCAATACTTGGGCAAGATAATGATAAATACATACAGTAGGCTATCTATCCTCTTTGCAAAGCTGCGGAGTATCAACAATGATCACACATCAAATCATAAAATAACATGATGGCAATATACTGCACAGGTAATCAGGTAAGCTATAGAGACGTTCAAAACAGTAATCAGGTGAGCAAGTAGAGACGTTTAAGACGGTAATCAGGTAAGCTAGGAGAGATGTTCGATAAAATGTCTTTTACAGTGTTACACATACCACACGCCCTGTTAGCAGCATTCCTCAATACTTCCCCCATCTTTCCTATTTATTTCTGCTCTTTTTTCCCCCTAACGCCCCACCCCATTCCATTAAATCCACAGGCCCCTCTCCATGTCGGAGCTGTACGGCACTCACATCACAGGAGTGATGAGCTAGAGATGTCCGACTCAATCCTTGAGCAAAAAGGGCCCTCCTGACAGGGATTCTTATTTATTTCACTGTTGTGGTTGTAATAAGCAGCGGATGCAGGGCAGCAGTGTGTGTGTGTGTGTGTGTGTGTTTTCTTGTGCAAGGGTGTGTTTGTGTGTGTGTATGTGCCAGTGTGTTTGTAGCGGCAGCTGATTTATCGCTCCGTGAGGCGGCGGCATGAGCTGAGGCCCCGGCGTGCTTGTGAACGAGCCGCCCGAATGCCGCGTCTCGTGGTCGCTCCTCCTCAACCTCCTCTCAATCCTCTCCCACTGCGACTCACAACACGCTTCCGTCTCTGCGCCAGGATCCATAAACAATAGCCCCGTCGTTTGGGGGACGCTTCCAGTATTTGTCCCACCTCTACAAAAATGCATGCCGACTCCATCTTTTTATATGTTGTTGATATTGCTTTTCATTGCTTTGCATTCTGCAAGCTGCCCCTCCTAGATGTTTTTATATGTGCGTCTCATATTGCATTGGTTTGCAAGACTGCAGGATGTCTTTCAAGCTGTTATGTGTCCCCTGATGTGCTCATTGTTTTCATTTGGTTATGCTGGTGTTGTCAAGGAAGTAGGGGTTAGCAGCGCAGTGATTTAAGCTAGTGGTGATGACGCGTCATATTGCGTGCCAGTTCACTGTTTTCTGAAAAGTGTCCTGAGAGCTACAGGATCCATAGAGGACCGAATCTGTCATTCCTCATTGACTCCTAAGCCGACGAGTTGAAAACAAACGCGCAAACGAGTTGGACGAGTGGTTAGAGGTTAGTGCAGAGTGACATGTTCATAATTACTTGTTACACCGATAGCAGCTATTGTGAAAATTCTCTGGTGCAAGTAGTGGCCTCATCTTATTGAAGACTCGTGTATGAAGAACTGTAAATTATCAGTGTTAAGTCAAACTGTGTAGCTTATACTGCAGACATATGAATGTATGTATCTGTACACACTACAGTATGTGGGGTGCTATTCTTTGGTTACACTGTGAAAAGAAAATGTAAGATTTAAGACTGTAAGAAACTAAGATTTCTTGGAATGCCATCTTATTATTATCTTTAAAACACATTACATGATAAAAATTGTTATCTTTATTTGAAAAAAAAGAGATACTCCTGCTCTTGATCAAATCTGATTTATCTGCAGTAGTACTAATTCCGCATCAGATAACGTGAGATCGTATGCGAGCACACTCCTCTCAAATCTGTTATTCCATTCTCTCTGACATCGTTTGAATCTGTCTGAATTAGCCTGCAACATTCAGAGTCGCTGCTCGATCTAGCCATCCATTACCAGAGCCCTTTTATTGCATAATGGCGTAATTAGAAACCCAGTGGGCTCACCATCATGAAGTTAAATGTTCTGTGATATGCTGACCCTATTCTGCACAGATGATCCAATAGAACATTAAAATACCCCACAGTCTCTCCCATTCCCTCTCCCTCTCTCCACCGCACTTCTTAGCTCACTGAAAATGTGTGTGTGTGTGTTTGTGAATTCACGTTGCGTCAATCCGTTTGCTAGACTGCGTGTGGATAAAGCGAAGCAGAGCCTATCTCTCTCTCACTCTCTCTCTTCTTTTCGGTCATTTATTTGCCTTCCAGTATTGTTTACACTGCAGGGATTTGCGTAAGTGGAACTGACTCTGTAAACAGCCTGCCTATTTACCCGCAGCTTAAGCTGAAAATCAGCCAAAGTGGGCTATGGCAAAAAACACTTAGCCCACATATCAGAGAGGGAGACAGGAGTTTAGATGCTGTGGCAGTGTGTGTGTGTGTGTGTGTGTGTGTGTGTGCGTGCGTGAGAGAAAAAGAGAGAGAGAGCGAGAGAATGGGTGACTGGATTTAATTGATATAAGAAATTGTCTCTGTGTCCTTGCTAGGCGCCAGAATCAAGCAGCTTCGTCATTTTAAGCCTGCTCAGCCGCCGTTTGTGCTTCGTGTTATTTATTGGCGTAAACAGTAATCTGCTAATAACATTATCCGCTACGCAGACAGTCTGACACGCAGCCGCGCACACAAACACAACACACACACATACAAACACATAAACTCTCCTCGAAACGAGAGGAGAAAGTTAACACAGCCTCTTCCCTCTTCACCAGCATGTTCAACATCAGCCAAAAAAAAAAAAAAAAGAAAAACGAATGAATGAGACTTCACCAAACACCCACTTCTACCCTCCACGGTGAAGGGAGGTGGTGAGTAGATGGGTGCCATTTGTCATATAACTCAGTTGGACGTCCATCGACTCCATGAGCAGATATTCCCACTTTTTCGCAGATTGTTATTGATGTCCTTTTGTTTGTTAGCAGCCCGTCATTACCAACAATACAGCTAATGGCCTGTCGTTTGTTATGGTGGTGATGGTGGCGGCGGCGTTGGTGGTGGAGGAGGTGAATAGATGTCTGCCATTGCGGGGGGGTGGATGACAGTGTGTGTGTGTGTGTGTGTGTGTGTGTGTGTGTGTGTGGAGGGGGTGATGAGCTGAGAATCCTCATTTGGATGCTGAGACAAGCGCTGACAGGAGTCATTAATAACCGGATCGTTGTGTAATGTCCGTCCGTCCCGGTAATAGCTAACGTTGACTGTCTAATTAGCTCGGGCCGACGTGAATGGTTCTTTTGTTGTTTTAAGGGCCATTGTGGAATTTTATTAACAGCCTCTTATTTTATTGATTGTTCTGTTGGGCCGTTTGCCCTTCCTGAATGTGGATCTTTTGTGCCTTAGTGACACTGTGGTCTTGAGATGTTGATGATGGGAGTTTAATAACCTGGACTGAGACTGTCCGTAAACACAAACATATGTAAACAAATAGGTGAGGAATTAACGTTGGATCTCCACGTTTGCTCCCATGATTATTGACTTGTGTGTGTGCATCTCAGTGATTTCAAGCTCTGAATGCTTTGACTGCAAAAAGGCAAAAACAAGGTCAGCATTCCTTGTGTCAATCATTTTCTCGAATTCATTACATTCTTCCTCTGGTGTGATATATGTGAAAAGCAGAAAAGCCAGTGTAGTGCAAATATATTTATCTGCTGTATCTGTGTATTTATGTATGTATGTGACTATGTATGTATGTAAATATTTGTGTACAGTGTGTAATGTATGTATGTATGCATGCATGTGTGAAAGTATGTATGTCTATGTATTTATGAATATATCTACTGTATGCATTTATTCATGTGTAATTCTGATAATAAGTATTGAATAAGTGTTATATCTAGCAATCACATGCTCGCTATTTTTCATCCTTATGAAAGACCTCGGCAGTTGGTGAAACCTTCCTTTGTCAGAGCTGCTATTGAAGCCACCCCGCAGGCTCATCAGTCTTGGGCTATTGTTACATTATCCCTTGTGATGCTATCTACTGATGTTTGCAGATTAGTGCTAGCCCACCGCATTGCTCTTTTATGATGACAGACCGTTCCTTTAGTAAAATCAATGTCTGTCCACTTCTCTTCTTTCATTCACGTTCCTCTTTTTCTCCCTCCTTCAAACACCCCTTTACTTCTTCTCTCTCTCTTTCTTTCTCTCTCTCTCTCTGCCCCTCCTGTCTTGTTTGTTTTCTCTCTTCCTCAGTCAGTTATCCTCTCCCTCCCTCTCTCTCTCTCCCACCCGCCCTCATCCTTTCTCTTGCCTCTATCTCACAGGAAAGCTGAAGGATGGGATGATCGAAGCGAGAGAAGGAAGGAGGGGAGGAGAATGATGGAGGGGGGGAGGAGGAAGGTGGCAGCCATGTTAAGTGAGCCAGTGGAGAAATGAGGTGAGGCATTAGGGCTGTTTTTCTGCTTGCCTGTGCAATAGCCGAAGAGTCAGGCGCATCGCAGACCCCCCCCCCCCTTTTCGTCCGCGTGGCTCACGGCTCACCAAAGGCCTCTGCCGTCAGCACATTGGGGAGACGCAGATGGAAAGTGAAAAAGCTCCCTGGTGGCGGCCCAGGCGGCCGGCCGGTGATGTGGGGAAGGGTAGGGTAGGATAGGGTAGGGCCAGGCAGACTTGAGTGTCGACTCGCCGGTTGCTGAGCGGGAGCTACTGCTGTTGCAGATTCCCCAGGTGGGCCAGGGGATGAAGTCAGCGCTGACAAAGTGGACCCGGCTGATGGATAGACGTGGCCCTGTAGGTTGGATGTGAGAATGGATTGGGGTGGGGTAGCGGGGGGAGGAGGGAGATGGCGGACGAAGTGGTGGTTAGGCTGAGGGGTGTCCAGCCGGGGGGGTTGGGGGATTTAACACAGACAAACGGAATGAAAGACATAGAAGAATTACCTGCTAAAGTATTCTGGCAACATGGAGTCCCAGAGCAATTTGCTTAGGTGATGGTGGAGTGCTTGCGCCTGGAGTAGAGAACAGCTGAATACGGCCCTGAGCTGCTCCTGATGCGGCGTAGAGTCGCTGCTTATCACAAGATCATTGCTGGATCTTTTCAAGGGTCAATGGCTGTTTATGGTGTCTCAGAAATGTCAGGGTGGCTACACCTTATGCGTTTGTTTACACACCTGGCTGTATTGACAGTTATTAAACAATACATGTGCCATACATACATTTTATTATGTATGTATACATATATATATATACATATATATATATATATATATATATATATATATATATATGGGCAATTCCACGAAAAAGTAAACCTCAACTTAAAACTTTAAGTCTCACCTACATGGACATACAAATTCTTTCAGAAAACTTCCAATACAAAAAAGTATTGTCTCGATGTAAATATTCAACTGAGCAAGTTTCGAAAGGATATCTGTTTGTTAAAATTTTTACCCTATTCAGCTATAATGTAAGTCTATGGAGGGGCTTATAATGGGCATAAGTGGATGATAACACACACAAAGCTGCAATACTATCAGTTATTTTTCATTGTTATATTACTATTTATCTTGTTACAGGTTAAAATCCACCGTTCACAATTGTTTTGTATCGTTTTGGAGGGTTTTTCCAGACGTCACGTCCATAACGTCACATCCATAACGCCATGTCTCCCAATGAAAACCAACTTTTTTTACATTTACATTTGAAATTAAGTCTTTCTCTGTCTTTACTGAGGTGTCCTGTTTGGTATGAATGTAGTAATATTTACATTTCTCTAGAAATTTCACACACTTCACAGCAAAAACTACGCTCTCTCAAAAGTTTGTCCGTTTTTCGTCACGTCCATAACGCAAATTGAAAGGCTCATATTCTTATGATGCAAATCATGATATTAATTTTTTCTGTTTGCCTGTATTCAGCCATGGAGTTTGCAGAAGAATATGAAAAAAAATTGTGAAATACTGCTAGGTTTGCGAAGGTTATGTGGCCTTTTGTTCATCAATAATGCACGAAAATGTCACGTCCATAACGCTGGAATTGCCCATATATATATATATATATATATATATATATATATATATATATATATATATATATATATATAATGTATGTTGTTTTATATTATGCTTAATTTCCCTCGGGATAAAATAAAATCTCTATCTACTTATATGTTTAATATATTGAGAAGGTCTAACACCCATCTGTGATGACAGCTGAATGTGTGCAGGTTCAAATAAAATATGAATTAGCAACATCTGGTGTTGTAATCCTTTATAAACATTTCAGACATTCATAAAGGCATCTCAGAAGAGAAGGTATCTGAGAATCACAGTATGAACATGTTCAGTACTTACCCAGCAATGGCCTTGAGTATCCATGCAATGTAAGTTATGTGACATGACAACCATTTCAGCTTTTGTTTGAATAATTTTGGCCTGTTTTTGTCTCAACAGCCTAAACCTGTTTCACAGAGAAACCTCTTCTGCCTTTATCCTCATATTTCTTCCTCTGACCACAACTATGAGACCTTCACACGAGTGAGGGGTTGGGAAAATAAATAAATAAAATAAATAAATATATTTATATAAAAAACAGAGAAGTGCTTAACTCTTCAAAAATGACAAAAACGACAAATGGCTCCCCCCCCTTCTCATATGTAACTCAAGACGTCTTACTTCCATCCAAGGTTGCCAGAGTGATTTAAAGACCTGGCTGAGGTCCGGACATTATGGGACAGAAGGAAGAGGTGGAGGAGGTGGTGGAGATGGAGGTGGTGGATGTCTGTCCGCAAGGCTGTTGCTCAGTGCCGTAAACAGAGAGGGCCGATAGAAGAAGTGACCCAGTAATAAATCCTGCAGCGCGCTGTATCGTTTCCTTGGGCCGACCTTGGCGAAGGGTTGCTGGATGAGGCCAGGCGGTGTCTGTGGGAGAGGTGTGATATGATGTATGGGGGTGAGAGAGGCAGGGTTGGTGTGTGTGTGTGCGTGTGTGTGTGTGTGAGAGAGAGACAATATACAGGCCAATATGCATGTGGAAGGTTTCTGAGCTAATCACACACACACACACACACACACACACACACACACACAGGCAAGCACAGACCATAAATTTGTCTGGATCACGTGCAGTATCAGTAGTTTGGTGTGACAGCCCGCTTTTCATCCCAGGATTCATGTTACTTGGCCACAGCCCAGACTTCTTGAGATGTTGTGACCCCAAGCGGGTTTCGTTTCCCCCCACCCTTTCTCGGGACATGAAATATGAGGATGAGATCTGTAAATGTTTCAGGCCGAACACGTCCTCTTATATTTCCCAGCGTGTATGCAGATTGCAAGGAAGAAACAAAAGGAAAGCATCCCACCGCTGCACACACACATATCCACTTCCTTATCGTTGTGGGGTCACCAATGCAAGACCTCAGAAAAAATACATTGCATGCCTTTCTCCTTGCCAGGAGATCTAGTATAGAATTGTTAGCGCTAGTGTTATTTTTCCTTGTCCTCCTAAAAATAAAAAAGGCTATCAACAGCTCATGAAATAATCAATGCAGATAATCCATCCGGAAGCCCTTTCGATATGTTAATGATTCAGCCATGTCGTTAAATCCCCACCACCATAAATCACCCTCTTTACCAGAATGCGTTGCCAACGATATTCTCCTGAATCAAACAATGACTCTGCTCAGGGACATTTATAATGATTCAGTTACTTCCCACCACCGCCCACACTCACACATATCCGCACACACACACACATTTTTTGTTACACAAGCTATAGGCCTGCCTAATTGATTGCACTGCAAAATAATTTGTACAAGGATCATGGTCTGTGACGATGGAATTGTTAGAAACGTTTGTGAGGCCCATTTAGATTAATGGATGACCTGAATACCTGTACTTCACACCCAAAAAAGGAACTCTCTATCTGACACTGTATCACTGTTTTACTCTCTGCATCCTAAGTGCAGGGGCGTCTATAGTGGGGGGAAAAGGGGGACTAAGTTGTCGGGGCCCTAAGGGCCCTTGACGAGTCCGGAATTGTATTCCAGGCAATGAAGGGGGCCCATGGCCACCGTTTGTGTACAGGGCCCAGAATTTGGTGCTACACGCTTGCCCAAGTGTGTTGCGGGAACAACTCAGATACAGTATAACTCAATTCATCTATTTAGCATTGTCTAGGTTGAAGTCCAGTGTTGGGGGTCTGTGGTCCAGCGGACGAGATGTGTTAGCCCCGATGGGAATGACCACAGGCCAGGGTTTTCTGTTTGAACATGGCCATTCATTTTGTCCTCACAGGATGGGGAGGCAGGAAATGTCTCTGCGGCAGGCGGCCTGAAGCTAGTGAGGGAACAAAGACAATTAAAGAAGAGATAGGAACATGTAACGGGGGGACGGGGGTGTCGACAGCAGGGCCAGGATGGAAGCAATTTATTCAACAAATTGTCCAAATACATGCGCCACTGCTGTAGCCGAGGGTGTCCTGCCGAGGGTGCGCTGTGTGGTGGGGAGGTAGGAAGAAAAAAAATAATAAAACGGTGGAAAATGTGATGGTCGTTTCCTTTCGGTGATTCACAGATGGGAGATGGGGGGGTGGCAGGATGCTCGCCCCCCCCAAAGTAGAGAGAGTGGCCCGGCCGTCCTGATAACAATTTAAATCCTGTTATGGTTTAATGCTGGCTAATGCCTGTCGTAAAAAATTGAATGTGACAACAGAGGCAATCTATTATCTGGGGTGTTTTTTAACCTTGGATGAGGGATTTGTTTGTTCAACCATATCCCCACCGATACACTGGAAAGTGCTTTGTTGATAAAAAAAAAAGAGGTGTCTTGTTTTTTTCCCTACCTCCAATGCTGAGAGATCATTTCTGTTGTCCTCAGTGACTATGGCATGTCAGTCATGTGACACAACTTAACACCTAATGCACCTTTAAACATTTACACTTCCCTAGAAATGAGAAATGTGAAAAATAATCTCTTTCTCAGAGCAGACTGGTCTCGCTTTAAACTAGCCAGGCATTCATTTCAAACTCACCATGAATTTTTACTGCTTTCATTCCGGTACTAAATTGTTCCCATTAGTACAATATACTGCCATAGTTGAAAGCATGTTTAATGTTACTTAATGTTACTTTTCTATTTTATTTGTGCGTGGTCACTTCCACAGATTGTTGTCTCTACACAGTACTTCCTGGCGCTTATAATTAATTGTCCACAAACTGGAGGAGGCACACTGGGACTCACCCCTCTTCCTCTTCACACCCCCCCACCCACCTTGTTGCCATGACTCAGAATCCCTGTGGCATACTGTAAGCAAAGCAAGTCATTTTACAGTGTTGGGCAAGTTACTGCAAAACTGTAATGCGTTATTTATTACTTGTTACTGACATTTTAAAGTAGTCCCTTACATTACAATATTAGTGTTTTGAAAATGTAAGGCATTACATTACTATTGCATTACATTTAAGTTACTCTTCGGGCCCTCCAGTAGCCTATGACCTTCATTAGTTTGTTATCAATGTTGAGAATGACAAGCTGTGAGTCCGGCACAGCAAACGTTTTACCCTTGCTGACCTCTCAGTGATTTTTGGCAAATTTGTATAAAGGAAAAAAACTAGCCTAGAACTCTAGACGTACCCCTAGCGGTAGCAAATTTTAATTTGCACAGCTGGTACGTCTAGAGGCCACTGATAGAAACCCGTTGTATCCTTCCTCTGGCGGCGGATAACCAATCACAGCGCGGTATGTGTACAGGAAATCGTAAGGCGGGCCTTGTACGATGACGACAGCCCTGCCCAAATCAGAGCAGAATCGTCTTTGGCTTTAGTTTTGGACGAATTGCACTTGTCGTTTTCTTTGAAAGTGAAACAAGAAAGTGCACTGAAGTTTTTCGTTTTGAAAAAGATGTCTTTGCTGTGTTACCGACGGGCTACGGGAAAAAGTTTGATATACCAGCTGGTACCAGTGGCCGGAACGCTAGCCTATTACGTGGAGAGGCAGTTTGAAAGACAACGCAATCACCCGCCCCTCCATTGCGGTACAGTCTATCAGTGGTCTTCAGATATCATTCTTATGATATAGTCTGGCGTGTCAGGCTAGAAAAAAACACCACTTCATTCCAAGTTAAAAACGCATTGTAACTTGAGTTACTGACAATTGTACCGAGGAAAATATTACCAGTTTTTTTTCTGTAATGCCTTACATTACGAAGTTACCACAAAAAGCAATGCATTACAGTAATTAGTTACTTTTGTAACTCGTTATTTTACCACTCTGGTGTCCTCACTAGCCTGGCTATCGGCAAACTAAATAATCACAAGTGATATCTAGTCTGGAGACCCACCTATACATTTTCTCGCAGTGGAAGCGCTGTTTACGATTGTCCAGAGCTGTTTATTGGGAGCTACGAATGTCTATCATAGCGTCTGCACGTAGCTCAGAGCCAATACCAGAGTCATCAGGTGATGTAATATGAAATTGAGCGCCTTGCTAATCCCTTTTTGTTCTGTGATTGGATACCTAAAGCTGGGGAGAAAACCAGCCGTGGTCACCATTCTGCTTTGCAGACTGAAATGAAATGGAGCACACAGAGGAGCATGGGTACTACTAGTCTAAGCAAAGCAAGCAAGTTTACCACTCTGGCATCCTCACATTTTGATTGTGGGGTTTATAGCAACCCAACCCAACCCCCCCCCACACACACACACACACACACACACACTCTGCGTGAACTGTTTACTGTTGTCATGACGGCACGCAGGTGAGCTCCTTGGTTCCTTGACTCCTCAAGCTCCTCTAGTAATATACTCTGTGCATAGAAGACGTTTATTCCAAGAAGGACTTTTGTTAAGGATAGTTACACCTGGCCACAGCATAGCCATTAACACCGCTAGCAACTTCCACAAACCATTCCACAAACCCCCCCACCCACTTTCATCTTTTCACTGGTTCTACAGGATGCCGTCTGTCAACAGCGCTCCACAAAGCTTGATAAATTCCACCGATTGTTCCAACATTTAGTGTACAGCTGTATATGTACACAAAGGAGGCCCTTTGTGGCATTGCCTTTGATGTGATGAAGAGGTTTAGGAATCTTTTAGTTACAGGCCATATTTTTACAATGGGTCATTTTTTTATTTTCAAAACCTAATCCCATTGGTAATTCTTTGTTTAATACACATTAAGTGCAATCTAGCACCTGTCATGTGAAGTCTGTCTGGGGATGAAAAAGTGGTGACGTGTTTTTTTTTTTTTTTTGTCCCAAATTCTTTACTGACCCCCGCCTGGCCCTCGCTGGCCAGGATATCTCAGTCAATTAAGCAGAACTCTCTATAAATCTCCCTTTGCGCATGGTTCCAAGTGCAAGCTAACTTTTGCTGTCCAGCTGACCTCTGTACAGGCACAGCTGGTTCATCAAAAGAAACAATAAATATGTACACACACACAGACACACACACACACACAGAGAAAAAGAGAGATTCTCTATTGTGTTAGCCCAGCTTTCCTCTCTTGCCTTGACTGCAATGATCGGGGGCATTTCGGAGTGCGCTCTGATTTAAGGCCCTGTCCTGCTGCTGACCCCCCTCCCCTCGTCACACGGCTTCCTGCCCTGCCTGGCCCAGTGCGTCTGCCTCTCCTCTGTCCTCTCCCTTCTGATGTCATCAAGGCCAAAGGTCAGCTCACTCTCACAACCTGCACAGGACAAGTTAATCCTTACAGGGAGGCTACACTGGATGTGTTAACTCAAAGACTTATCTGCCGTAATAATTACCTTCCATTATAAACAATGGAAGTGGCTACACCAGACATGGCAGCGCAGCCAACATCCTTAACTCATTCCAATTCCAATGTATTTTTGATGGAATTTGACGCAACACTTATCTTAACACATTCAGTGTAGTGCCCTAGGGTTACACAACC
>JAODXP020000032.1:481592-514092 GCA_027497455.2 Sardinella longiceps
AGAGGCTACACTGGATGTGTTAGGTCAAATACTTATCTGCTGTAATAGTTAGCTTCTCCATTATAAAGAATGGAACTGGCTATACCAAACACTTCAACACAGTAAACATTCTAAAAAAATTACCATTCATTTTAATGCATTTTAGACGGTACTAGACTTACAGACTAGACTACATAGCCCTAGCCTGTGCATGCTACCATCAAAGATCACGGAATACTCCGCTTGAATCCTCTCTTTTACCATGTTATGGTGGGGTGGCCTTCATAACCGCATCAATTTTTTTTTTGTAGATCCATAAAGCCAACTACTGTGCTGCTAGCTTAGATATTTTCTAGAGTCTAATATGTTTTTAACAGTAAACCGCTAAACAGTCTTTAACAGTTTTAATATAAAAGAGCAATTGGACTGAAGAGACTGAGTTGGGAAACAATAACCTAGTTTTAGTGGCTAGGTTATTGTTTCTGGTTAGTATATTGAACTGGGGGAGAAGGAAATGGAAATCTATCTATCTATCTATCTATCTACTGTATCTATCTATCAATACACACATACATACATACATACATACATACATACATACATACATACCTACATGATGTATCTGCATGCATACATACTGTAGACTATGGTCATTCTATATATGTGACTGAATGAGGGCTTCATTGTTCGCCATTGAACATCACCAATGTATCCACTGAACCAAAAAGCCAAACCAACCAGCTTAACCATATGTTTGGTTTTCTTTAGACTGG
The DNA here is from genome assembly GCA_027497455.2 of Sardinella longiceps. Classification (NCBI taxonomy): domain Eukaryota; kingdom Metazoa; phylum Chordata; class Actinopteri; order Clupeiformes; family Clupeidae; genus Sardinella; species Sardinella longiceps. Next base: position 482,345 of record JAODXP020000032.1, read on the forward strand.
GATGTATGTATCCAAGTACTCATTATTTATTGATTTTCAGGGCCAATGTATGGCCACAACAATGCTGAGATGGCCAAAAAGGCCTCGGGAGTTTGACCTTAATAGCCAAAATGACCTCGAGTGTTGTTTGTCGCTGCATTGTTTATGATCACTGGATTGCAACCAATTGGCCACCCTAAAGAGGTCAGTCCATATGACCTGTCAATCAAATCAAGTCAGTCCAATGCCTCCACACTCCTATGTTCTGTTTCAATAAGATGGTCGAAGTAGTTTGACCTGCATTAAGACGTATGTAAATGCATCTATTATTTATGAAAGGGATCAGGCGCTGATGTAACCTCACCACAAAAGCAAAGAGAACCTGACCAGAGTCCTTTGGGGTGTGGAGTAAGCCATCCACGCGTGGGCGTGAAAACCCATCATGCATAATTAACGACGCAAATTGCTCGTCTTGTCCAAATAAATTCGTACAGTGCCGGGCCTGGCGGTCCAAAGGGGCGAGGCGATGCGCGGGTGAAAACGAGCGCTCGGACCAAAATGCATTTCCGTCTCTCGCAAGACAGACAGGAAATCAATTAAGCCTGATGTATTAGGCCTATTTCCATGCAGGGGAATGGGAAAGGAGAGAGAAAGAAGGGTAAGAGAGAGACAGAGAGAGAGAAAGAGTGAGAGAGAGAGGGAGTGGAAGAGAGAGAGAGGAGAGAGAGCTTCTCTACAGCTGCTAGGGTTGCCGGTGTCATATATTATAGTCCTCTATGTTTGACAGGCTCTGAAGGAAACGCCTGATAGATGGGAATGGAGCTTGAGGAGTGTGAGTATGTTTGTGTGTGTGTGTGTGTGTGTGTGTGTGTGTGTGTGTGTGTGTCTCTGTGTTGGGCGGTGGGGGTGGGGGGTACAGGTGACTCTACTGTATAAATTTATGGTGGGACACAAACTGTTTCCAGGGATTGATTTTTAAGAAAAGAGAGAGCGAGCCGAGACAGAGTACAGAGACAGAACAGAATTACCTCCCTAACCAAGAACAACCCCTATACCACCACCAAACTGTCCCATCCATCCCCCTTTAGTAAAAGGCAAAACAGACAAAGACATTTTGGCTGCCTTGAGCAAAATCCTTTTGTTGTGCAAACTTTTTTAAAATATTTTTTTTTTATTTTTTCCAGTTTTGATTAATGGATCACATTGTTCAACATGTGGCCTTTTATTGTCTTCTATAAAGTCTTGCTTTCACACTAACCCAGATAACAGCTGCTTGGCTTTTAGCACCATAAGCTGGGTATCGCCGGGAATTAAGCTCAGGCAATCAAAATGAAATCTGCAGGCCTGTGTCACACTGCACGGCGGAGGGGAAAGTATACACACAAAAGGACACAAAATGTCACCCATTTGCATCCCAGTTTCTTTGTGATAAAGCCATCTATATGGAAACCATTGAGCCATGGTTGGCTCAGTCCCCCGTGGGCTGCCGTTCCCTTGCTGTAATTTCCGATCCAACGATAAGCAGATTTCAGTGGTCAACACGTCTGGTGATGAAGAGCCGGCTAACATCTGCTTCCATCTATTAGCCAAAAACGGAAGTGAGGATTTATGACCGATCTTGACCGCGAGTTCATTCCACATTTTTTATTTCACTGCTGACATTTTTTTTTTCTTTTTTTTGGTATAAGCAGAAATGAGAGACAGACAGAGAGGGGAGAGAAAGAAAGAAAGAAAGAGAGAGGAAGAAAAATGGAGAGTAGGAGTGAGGAGGAGAAGGGAGTGAATACATGCTCTGAAGAAGAGAGGGAAAAAGAGAGACAGAGAGGGGAAAGATAGGAAGAGAGAAAAAAGGAGTGGAGGAGTAAGGAGGAGAAGAAGGGAATGAACGCATGCACTGAAGGAGAGAGGGAAAGGACAAATGCAGGAAAGAATGAGTTCATGTATAGCTGAAAACAGAGAGGGAAAGAGAAAGAGAGAAATAAAAAAAGAAGAGAAAAAGATGGAGGAATAGAGGGGGAAGAAAGCAAGAGAAAAGAGAGATATTATAAAGTCAAATGACCCTGGCCAGATGGACTCTCTCACTGTCTCCTCTCCTCCTCTGACTAATGTACTGAGTTGCTGAGTGGCCAGTTCTGAGCAGAGCCGAGCTGAGCTGGGCAGGACTGGACTGGGCTGGGCGGCTGCTGTGGAGGGTGGATGATTTGTGGACGCTGTTGGTTTTGGCCTAATGGCGGACCTCTGAGACATCCAGCATGATGTCACACTTCTCCTTGATGGACCTTGGTCATTAATGAGACCACAATGCTGAATATGAGAGCAGCCTGACTGCAACATGCTCAATCTGTTTTTATCACAAGTGTCATGCTCAAGCAATTTAGGGCCTCGGGAAATGCCTTAGTGGGTTATTTTCTTATGAGCAGTACTGTATGACATGTTGTCTGGCATTCAGAATAAGTATTTGGTTACCAGATTCTTGCAGTGTATCATATCATATCGCTATGCACATACTACTATAAAATATTATTGAGGGTATGCCTTTTTAAAGAAGATACTGCATGTGTAGGATTTTATTTGATGATGTTAAAGGACTAAGAAAAGAGAGAGAAAGTAGAGACAGTACAGAATTACCTCCCTAACCAACAGCAACACCTCTACCACCACCAAACTCTATAATATTTTATAGTAGTATGTGTTGCGATGCATAACAGACTTTCTGTTTTGCTTTTTACTAAACGGGGGTTTTAAGTAAAAGGCAAAACAGACAGTGTATGTTATGCATTGCAACACATACTACTATAAAATATTATGGACGGTATGGCTTCTCAAAGAAGACACTGTATGTGTAGGATTTTATTTTTATTTTATTTTAATTTTTAAGATGTTACAGGATTTTCTGAATGGGAGGAAATACAAGCTAATATGTGATGCCACCCAATGCAGTGTTTTGCCCCAGATACAATTCATAGCTCAACTAAAAATGATCTTGTTAATTGTTTAGCCTTGGGACATCCTCTAGTAATTCCCTTGTAGCACTGGTTCCACTGTATGCCTCAGGAGATACTATCAAGTATAATCAAGTGCCTTTGCAGACAAAATGGTGTGCTCAAAACAACATTTAAGTGCCTTTAAGCGCTATATTGATATATTGTATATTCTTGTGTTATTGGTCTTCCTAAATATTTTTTTCCATCCAGACATATAGGCCTTGTCTACTGGCTACTACAAGGGAGCCACAGGCACTTGCCTACACTACCCATGATGCAACTGATGCAACCTCTTCCTCTTTCTTGCCTCTTCATCAGATGGACAGAGAGCTGATCATGAATGCTTGGGAAGAATGAATCTTGTCGTATATCAAAAATCAATCTCTTCTTCGCGTGTTTTATGTGAGCGCCGAGCCCTTGGCACCCCTCCCTTTCTCCGAGGGGGATGACATTTATGGTGTCGGCTACGCTGCCTGTGGGTAGATCAGACTTCTCAGATTATGAAAAAGACCCCCCCACACCCCTGCTGTATCCCCCCATATAGGTTAGATAAACAGTTCCCATTGGTGCATCAGTAAAGCTGGGAAATTCCTATTACATTCACTAGAGCGTTTTTCCTGCTTTGAGAAGCAACAGGATATGTATGTATTGTATGTGCAACTAGGCTCGTGCCTGCATGTATGTAACTTTTTTTTTTTTTTTTAATTCTTGATTTGAGCTAAAAAATCTTTTTTTTTCCCTCTTTCTCGCACACACACACACACACACACACACACACACACACACACACACTCATCTACGCAAAAACACACACAAAGGTTTTGTGTGCTCAGGTCCAGCCAGTGATGAGACATTGGGTCGACACATTCTTCTCCCTCCCCACCCCCCAACTACTCACCCCCATCACCCCCACCCCTCACCCACACTCCTCCCCTCCCTCTCTGTCTTCAGGTTAATTCATTCGATGAAAAGCTGTGCTACATGATGTGTCATATATCAAAGGTAGGGCATCAGTAATCTTTGCTCAAGGGCATGGATAACAGTCAGATGGACATGTGAATGAGATGGTGGTGGCGGAGGGGTGGAGGAAGAAGAAGAAGAAGAAGAAGCGAGGGATGAAGAGAAGAAGAGGAAGGAAAGAGGGAGGGAGGGGAAAGAGAGAGAGAGAGAAAAAAAAACCCCAACAACCTCGGTCTCATCCCTTCTCTGTGAAAATACCGCAGAGGAGATAAAGGAAGATTTATGAGCGAGCTTCACAGACCACATACCCACCCGTCGTCCATTTTTCACACGCCGACCCCCTTAAAAAGCACACAGGGAAGCAATCGCGCCTGTCCCTGTGTCCATCTGATACTCACAGGTGAAATTGGGTTCTTGACGGAGAGAGAGAGGGGGGGGATGTGTGTGTGGGGTGGGGGATGGAGTGGGGCTTTGGTTGATGGGTGGAGGGTAGTTATTTATTTATCTATTTACTTACACACACACAGTCAGGCGCAAACACACACACACACACACACACACACACACAAACCTCCATTACTGTAGTCACCTCCTTTATTCTTCCTACCCTTCGAGAAACTCCTTTGTTGTTTTTAAATGGCCTCCATAAATATGCCTCAGCAGTGTGTGTGATTTTGTGGGGGTAGGTGTGTGTGTGTGTCTGTCTGTGTGTGTGTGTGTGTGTGTGTATGTCTGTGGTGTGTGGCAGGAGGAGGCTGTGAGAGTGTCTGTCTCACTATCCTGAGGTGGTTTCAGTGAGACGAGTCGAGATGAGTCGTCTCCTCAGCGGCCGAGCTTCTGTGAGCCAGTCGGCTGTCAGATAACAGAGGCTGTCGAGTGACTGCCTCCCATTGGGTCTCGCCGCGTTGATTGACACCGATAAGATGTTATGACTGGCTCCTTGTTCATGGCTGTTTGACAGGCCTTCTTTTTTTTTTCTCTCTCTCTCTCTCTCTCTCTCCCTCCCTCCCTCCTTCCAACTTTTCTCCTCTCCCCTGCCTGCTTCTCTGTCTCTCTCTTCCCCCTCTTTCTCTCTCTCTCTCTCTGGAGGTGAATAGCTGAAATGAGGAGAGGTTTGGATTCCTTTTTATGTCCCCCTCATGTCAATGGTGTCTGTTTTGCATTAAAAATTCAAAACGCAACTTAAACAAAGACTATAGCCAATGCCTGTCCCTGTGCTTGTCTCTGTGTGTGTGTGTGTGTGTGTGTGTGTGTGTGTGTGTGTGTGTGTGTGTGTGTGTGTGTGTGTGTGTGTGTGTGTGTGTGTGTGAAAGAGAGAGAGAGAGTTGCAGCTCCTCATCTTCACCGACTGGGCTCATTAAACATTAACAAACACAGCTGCCTGTGAGCGAGCGAGCTGCTGTCAGTTTCAAAAGCCGAAAAAGCGCCTTGCTGTGCTCGAGTTTGTGCAAACAAATATGGGCGTCGGCGAAATGTGTACAAATAAAGCCCACCTTTCTTCTGAGGAGCCACTCGAGCTCGGTTTCACTCCTTGTGTCTGACACAAATGTTTACAGAAAGAGAAGACACATGCACAAAATAGACTACAGAAAGCTTACCGACGGTTATGTATGGATTTACTTTGAGCTGAACAACAAACATAAATAAACCTAATGATAGAAACAACATGGTCCTTTGACACTGTGTACTAAACCATAAGACGTTAGATATTTTTTGTGTGCAGTGAAACAGCCTGTGAATGCTGATACTTTGTTTTTGGTTATTGTATCACATTTGTAGTTTAATATGTCATTGGGCGGGCTGAATGAAAGCAAATAGGGATAAATTACTGCACAGCAGTGCCGCACTAGGGTAATGTTATTTATTTGGCACGGAATAAGATGCTGGGGAAAGTAAAGGATGATCTCGCTCAGAGTGGGGGAGATGATCTCTCAGAGCTAGAAAGAGAGAGAGAGAGAGAGAGGGAGAATGGAGAAAGAGAAAGAGAGAGAGAGAGAGAATGGATCATTCCTCAGCTTCACAGCTGGGCCTCTCCCCTAGGAGTCATTTTATGCATCTATCGCCATCATCACTCATGTATACAATCTTCATAAATGAATAGTTCAGGGGGCCCCGTTGAGTGTGAGGCCTATTCCGTTTCAGGGGATTGTCCCTCAGGGGCCCCGCAGAGGGAGAGAGAGAGAGAGAGAGAAAGAGAGAGATGGGGGGTGCATTATGTGCTTGGATCCAAACACAAACAAGACCTTGTTCGGTCTTTCTAGAAAAGTATATTTTTGGCTAATCTATCTATCTATCTATCTATCTATCTATCTATCTATCTATGCTTTATTTGTTTATTTATGTATTTGACGTCTGTGTTGATGTATGATGCCTTCATTTGGCTTGTTCTCTTGTTACTTCTCACCAAGACCTTTTTTCCAAGCAGAGGAGGACTGACCCCTGGCGAAGTCAAAAGGTTGAGACAAATCAATAGTCAGACCGTAACCCTAAGGAGGCAAAAGGTGCCTGTCTAGCAGGAGGATTACGGCACAGCAGTCAGGACAAATGAATGACCTGTAGTGAACTCTAGGAGCTGGGTTGGCTTACTGTCATTCGTCAGTGGACAGAGAAGGTGTCATTGAGGGAGAATCATTAGTAGGCTATGGGATTACTATCCTCTGCCCTAAACTAGCCATCAGTGAGTGTACATTCAGAGTACATTATAAGTCTGTGAATGAAATATGTGACTTGCATAACATGTATTTTATATATTAAATAATAGCCTGTATGTATTTTAAATATGAGATATAATAGCTGGATATGAGAGGTCATTGAGAACATCAGATACTTTTGCACACTTCCTTTTTGACAGGTGCCTCAGCAAGGTCACCAACATGTAGAGAGAAGCAGTATTGCACACACTGTCATCATTTGCGATACGAAGGGTTTAATGTGCAACATTTCGGTCAGATGGCCATCATCAATAAACGTTGCAAATGCAGTAAATACTTGGAATTGCAAATGATGACAGTGTGTGCGATCCTGCTTCTTTCCACGCGTATTAGAGATCACAAACCCCATCATGTGTCAGCCAATCATCGGAACCAACATTTTTTAACCAATTTTCAAAACCGCACCTGCAAGCCATCCACCAGTAGTTTTCAGCTCAGTCTGGTCAGAAGGAACTAATCAAAAACTGACTTGTACACCAACACAATGGAGGTGGACCATACAGGTGTTTTTTGTTGCAAATTGTGATGCATCACACTCTCTTTCCTCTGCAATCATTAGTTTGATTGGTTAGAGGCAGATATAATGCCTGCAGAACAGGGCCGTTTCAAGGCACTTGGGGGCCCCAAGTAAACAGGACACGGGGGCCCTTCACTCCCCGTAAATACTTACATGAACCACATTGTTATAATTTTCAAACATCATCAATATAATCATTTGTATTGTACAGTTGTCTAACTCCAGTTTAAAGTCATTTTTTTTTGTTGAAAAACACCACCAACTTAACTACTTAAATGATTTAAAAGTCAATTTTGGGGGCCCCTTTCAGCCTGGGGCCCCAGGCAATTGACTGGTTTGCCTGCCTTGTTGCGACGGCCCTGCTGCAGAAGTAGGTCTTTGGTATTTTTTGCCCTCAACGGTGCTTTCCAGTCAGTGCTGCCCCCAGGGCTCCTCCCAATTTAGGGTTAGAATGAGGGTTGAGGGGGTTAGGTTAGGGTAAGGGTTAAGGTAGTGCCTTTTAGGCTGTGCTGCCTGGAAGGTGCCGTTGGGGGCAAAAAAACACCATTGAGCGCAGAAGTATTTTGATTGGTGATCTGAATCCTGTCTGTTGGAAGCTGGAGATGGCATGAAATTGGCCCGACTGATATGCATGAAAGATCAGTACTGTATGTGTGAGAATGGGGCTCCAGTAGCAAATGATGGATGATTACCACAGAAATTATTGATGTAAGAGTTGTAAGAAACTAAATGTGCAGTATATAGTACAAATGTATGTAGTTGTCATTATCCTCCCTTTCTGGGTGTATTTGGACACCATCCAATTCCTGCATTCACAGTTTGGTGTAGTCAGATTCATGTCAGTGGGGCCGGCTAATGCATTGCAGGGATATTTCACACTGTGTGTGTGTGTGTGATGTGTGTATGTATGTGAGTGTGTGTGTGTGTGTTATGTGGTTTGGATGCCCCCTGAGGGTTAAGGTGCTACCTTTCCTGAGAATGCGTTAATTGAGTGTGAGCGCTGGGATAAGGGCTGAATTATGACCGCGGGAGGGTGAGTAATGCTTTCGAGAGAAGCTCTCCGGCTGCAACATCATTCTCACATCTCATAGGACACTCCTGCTCACAACTACTTTATGTAATATAGCATGTGCTTTAAGTCTATTATCCTATACGCCATAGGATGTACAACACATGCTTTTTATATACTGTAACTATCCCTGTGTATAAATACCTACCTAAACTAAACATGTTTTTCACTATAATAGGCCTATGGTAATGAATACAGACATTTATTATGTGCTAGGGAAGTTTACAGGCTTTCTTTCCTTTTCAATGCATTACGAAGTCAAGGACAGCTGCAAGCATTTCACAATTGTTTTTTTTTTTTTTTTTTGGTCCAAACAGCCAACCAAGCAACCAAGGTCATGGCAATACAACATTTTGATCTCTGAAGTGTCACACAGGAGCTTGCTTCTGAAATATGATCATATTCTTCCTCTTCAAAGCCCAGGAAGGTGAGGCATTGACATGCTCGCAGTTGGAGATCCTCGATCGTATAAACACACAGGCGCACCACACAAAGGCACACGCATGTAACCACACTCATTTCCATGGACACGGGAACAACACAAGAATCTAACAATAACATGCAAGCAAGTGCCCACACACACACACACACACACACACACACACACACACACACACACACATACTGTATACAGCAGAACACCACACCATGTCCACACATCCATTTTTACTCAAACTGATTCACGCACAGACACACAGACACAGACACACACACAGATACACACACACACACACACACACACACACACACACACACACACACACACACACACACACACACACACCATTGGGTAATGGTGTAAAAGATTGCAGCCTCCTTGTCTTGGCTCAGATTGTGTTTCCTGCTTGGGAACCACTAAGTTAGCTCGCAGCGATTTACAGTAAACCTGGGCCCAAACAAACACACTCTCTAAACAGGTCCTGAACACACACACACACACACACACACACACACACACACACACACACACACACACACACACACACACACACACACACTCTGAACAGGTCCTACACACACACACACACACACACACACACACACACACACTCACTCACTCTGAACAGGTCCTACACACACACACACACACTGTGAACAGGTCCTCCTCTTGTTTGATCTCATGTCTCCACGCCGCACACGTAACCTCCATTTGGCACGACCTCCGCCAGCCCCGGCGGAAGTGACCCAACGCAGAGCGGGATATCCCTCCACTCTTCTGCTAATGTGTGTGTGTGTGTGTGTGTGTGTGTGTATGTGTGTGTATGTTGGGTCAGGTATAAGGACACTCCTCTTTCTCTCTTTCACACACATACAGTATACACACACAGTGAGAGAGAGAGACAGACAGACACATACAAGGCTTAACAGCACCCCAACGCCCACGCGTTTGTTTATTTTTAGTTGAAAACACACAGCAGCAGCACAATTGAGCGTGGGTCAAGGTGAGGCTGGGACACTTTGAGAGGGGAGGTCCGGGGGGCGAGGAACAACAAACAGATGTTCTTTGATGATAATTGCGGCGAGGGGAAGAGGAGGAGGAGGAGGAGGACAAACGAGATGGGAACTAGTGGTGGTGGTGTTCACTTGTTGCAAAGCAGTGGTCATTGTGTGTGTGTGTGTGTGTGTGAGGGGGTTGAGTGGACGATTGTCTGGCTCTAGGCCCTCAGGCTCTGTGAAGATTTTTTCAGTCCTCCCCCTCGCTGCACCCTCCGTACTCCATTCTACCTGCTGTGAGTGTGTGTGTGTGTGTGAGAGAGAGAGGCTTCAGCCCCCTCCAAACTCCACTCTACCTGCTGTGTGTGTGTATATGTGTGTGTGTGTGTGTGTGTGTGTGTGTGTGTGTGTGTGTGAGAGAGAGAGTTGTGTGTGTGTGTGTGAGAGAGAGAGAGAGACTTGCTGCTGTTCCCATCAGCCCTGTCTCCTGCTGTGACAGCTGCTCCTTCAGACTGAGGTGAATCTGAATGCCAATATCCATGTCATGTTGCGACCTGAAGACTTACAATAGGAGGAGAAAAAAGGGATAAAATAGGTGGGTTAATGAGTGTGTGTGTGTGTGTTTCTACAGTGAGATGGTTGTGTGAAAGGGTGTGTGTGTGTGTGTGTGTGTGTGTGTGTGTGTGTGTGTGTGTGTGTGTGTGTACACCCAGTGACAATTACTCTGCAAAAAAGTAACAGAGTACCAGAGAAGCTGTTTATCAAGAGATGGGTGTGAATTTTGAGTTTAGTGTGTGTATATATGTGTGTAAGAACAAAGGGGAGACACTGTGTGTGTGTGTGTGTGTGTGTGTGTGTGTGTGTGTGTGTGTGTGTGTGTGTGTGTGTGTGTGTGTGCGTGCGCCAACAGGCTTTCTCTTTTTAAATGGGGCATGGGGAAGAACTAGCTGCAGGGGCTGTTCTGATGATGAGAGTTGTGATTGATTTGGGCAAAATCATTTTCTTTTTCCTTTCTTTTTTTATCTTTTCCTTTTCTTTCTCTCTCTCTCTCTCTCTCTCTCTCTCTCTCTCTCTTTTTCTACTCTGCTCGTCTGTGGATGTGCGCTGGATGGACGCTGTGGATAGCATCGGCGGATTAAGAGTGCAACCTTAGGGCTATCCCAGTGATTTATGACTCCGCTCGCCAAATGGGGCGAACATCTCCTGATCCAGTCTAGACAGGAGCTATAAAAAGAATGTTGTGTTGTCAGTAAGTACCCTTAGCTCTAATGACAATTTATTAGGTCACCAATCATTGGTACAGGAAGGTTTCCCTTTTTGTCCCCCCCCACTCTCTCTCTCTCTCTCTCTCTCTCTCTCTCTCTCTCTCAATGCAGGTGTTTTTATTGTTCTATTTGTAGTAAAGGCATCAAGTGGACACAACACAATATCCCCAGTCACTTAAATAACTGCAGCAGCACAACCACACAAAATATCAGGAGTATAGAGACCAACACATGTACAGTATCTCACACAGAGCTGCTGGTTCGTATGGAAATTCTCACATTCTGCTGTGCCTTCACAATGTCTATATTAATTCCAGACATGTGTACCTGCTGGCCAGTCCCTGAACCTTTCTCCCCTGTTCAGAAAGAGATAAAAGACAGATACATATGTTCTCCCTCCCTCCCACTCCTTCTCTTCCTCCTCCTCTTCTTCCCTCTCTTCTCTTCCTCCCTCTCTTCCTGGTCCTTGCCTGTCAGTGTTCTGTTGCAACATCTCCTGACCTTCTTCGCTGAGTGAGCTTGTCACTAGGAGCTGCTGTTTGCCAAGCGCTATAGGGATGACAATTGAGCTGTTCTACATCTCAGAAGCCTCCCTGTAGAGAATCATGTTTCCCTTTAACCAACTCACCCCCCCCCCCACCCCCCATCCCTGCACCACACGAGCCTCACAACAACCCCCCTCCACCACCTTTTTCCCCTCTCCATGTGAAAGCTCTCATTTTTCTGGGGGGGGCGCGTGCCCGAAAAGCGCCATTGATCCACCCGCTGGATGATAGATGCTAAGTGTCCTGCCATCGACATGCGTATTGACAGCTCTCTGTAAATTCTGCATCTTATTACCCTCCGGGCTAAATGATATACCTTTCGGGAGGGCGGCAGGGGAGGAAGTCGATGACGCTCGGCCGCATTGTTCCAGCGGGCTCCTATTGAGTCGCGCGTCAGGGGCCCGATGATTAATGCGATGGGAGTGAGCATTTCTGTCAGTCTGCTGCATAATTAAACCCAAGTAAGTGCCACGAGGTGGTGGAAAAAAAAAAAAAAAAACATGTCCGTCCTCATCGTTTTGCTAAACGGGGAAGGATATGTGCACTAAACTGTCTGGACAAGTCTTTTGAGTGTCACTCTGTGTTTTCTCTCGAACATACAGTAGCTACAGTAAATGAGTTATCTTGAATTTCTTTTGGTTAACCTATTTCTGCTTTTTGTTTGTTCTTGGTACACGTGTTAACGTATTGAGAAAAAAAAAGGTCAAAAGTAAAAAAAAAAAAAAAAATAGTATGTTTTATTTCATCTGTCCAACACATTCTATCTTAGTGCAGTGGTGGCAAAAGGTTGGGCTTTTAGGAGAGCAATGCTTCTTACCAAAGTGGCAGCCAATTTCCTGTAGGTCAGGGCTTCAATGTGACCTCTACCCTCCCAAAGCATTTGCTGGATAAAACACATCCTCAAAGCACGAAAATAACCGCAATCAGCATGTAAGCATCGCTAACGTTATCATTTTCCATTTTCATCCACGCATCCAAGATGTGGTAGGCCTATATGGTGGCTTATGATATTACAAACATGAAATAGCCATTTCCTGTTTCTGCGATGATTGGCGGTTGAATCATGTTGGTATAGAAACCTCCTGTGTAGTGCTGATGTTTGCTTCAACTCAAGTGCTGGCTTCTCTTCTGGTCCTTGGGGATCGACTTCAGGATGTTCCCCTATTCTCCCCTACATGTCAGTCTTGTCCATTCTTGTCCAAGACATTCTTGTCCATCTTATCTCCCCTGCCCTGCTTGCTGTCCACCTTTGTTTGTTCGCCTGACATCGAGTGTCCTCTTCCTGATCACGTCCAGCAGCAGATTGACTTCAGAAGAAAAAAAAAAAAAAAAAAAAAAATAGTAAAACGAGATGGGAAATGTGGGTGTTTTGTCTGTGTTTATGTTTGTCGTTATGGACGTTAACGACTGAATGCCAGATGCAAATCTATTCCTGTCTGCTGAAAAAGACTGACACGTTTGCTGGTCTATTTTGATGGAAAGATCAATACGAGATGTCTAGAAAGTGTCAGCCATTGTATGAAACAGTATCCTCATCAGTCTTAGTGCAAGACAATTTTATACTAAGAACTCCTTCCTCGTTTCTTTCTTTGCCGGAGCCTTTTGTTTTTGTCAGGGCCCAGACGTACTGTATCTCATCTCGTCTCATCTAGCCGAGATGATCTAGGTGAACCACAGGAGCGGTTAGAATGTCGAGTGACAAATGAACTCGGGAGACTTCCTCCACAAGACTCCCCAGCGATGTCTGGACATGATGTCAGGCGGCTACCAGATTTTCAGACCAGGGGAGTCAATAGCTTGGTCGATAGCGATAGTGACAAGTCTCCCAGTCTAGACCACTCAAGATCTCCTCTTCTCTGCTTTTAAAGGCTTAGACCATTAGTCTAGATGAATTGGACAAAAAACAAATCAATAAGAGATTAAAGATCTCGATGATCTGTAATTTGCTTTGTTATTCAGTGCTGGTTGCAATTTCAAAAAAAGGTAAGTTGTTTCTTGCTGAAAAATCTCTTAAAACTTTTACACTGTACACACAGCACACACAACAAAAATAGTCGTGAGGCACAAAAGTACAGCAGTGCAGTAGTTTTGTTTGCTTCAGTTCATCAATTTGAAACTGTGTTTGAGGATTTTACATTATTGCCTTCAAGACTTAGATTTAAGAGGACAGTTTTAAACAATACACTTTGCTTTCCTATCCTATCATGGCCGTGCTCTTGTTCATAAAAGAACAAGGTAGAAGATTCTAGAAGTCCGCTTCTTTGTTGTATTGTGTAGAGAGGTCATTTTTCCAGTACTCCGGTGTGCTTTATTGCGTCTTAATCCTGCCCATTGTAACGCTGCCTGCCGCAGACATTAAATAATGTTCCTCTGCCAGCGGTTTGCGCTGTCTCAATTTGTTTTACAGTAATATACAATTTAACCTTCAGGGTAGCATTTGCAGGTTCATAACATCCAGAGCAGGGGTAATTTTTCTCGCAAAACAGAGTTACAATGTGACCCAATTTATCTCATTTTCTTGTAATGCGTAACATTAATCTGTGAACTACTCATGTTCCATTATTGAAGCAGGCCAATATTTCACACCTATTGTTTAGACTTGCGCCTCAACGGGAAATATATGTATCCAATTCAACTGTGCCCATGAGCCTTTTTATTTTACTATTTTTTTCCCCCCTTTCTATCGTTCCACAATAGAGCAGAACCTTGGAGGGTTGGGGGCGACTGTTGTTGAGTTCTTTAGGCCTCATTCACCTATATCTTCTTAAGAAATTTCTTACATTTGTTCTTAATATCCCATTGACAAACCTGTATTGGTGAATACAAATCTTCGTAAGTGTAATTTAAGAGCAAATTTCTTATAAGAATGGTTACTGAATAAGGCACTTCAGCTGTAAGAGTGCAGGAAATGTCACTAGATGAGGAGTGATACACTACTTATTGCCGGTGGAAAATCACAGGAGTTTCCAGTGCTGTTATTTAAGAATGGTGTCGCATGTGTGTTTAGATTGAGGAAGGAGGCTTAAGAGAGTAGTATGTAGTGTGTGTGTGTGTGTGTGTGTGTGTGTGTGTGTGTGTGGGATACAGAAAGGCGACAGGAGAGGATTGTGGCACTCAGTGACAGATTTTCTGGAGAGGAAGGCCTGTCAATTATGTCTTACACACATCATTGTTTATAAGGAATCATGATGACAAAGCAGTGCTCTTGCTAGTCTAAGATAAAGTGTAAAAGGGAGTCCAATCAAAAGAAATAACATAGAAATATAAGGTCATTTGGAAGGCTCATGGTATTTATTTATCATACCAACTGCAAAGTGAGTGGTTTTATGTTTTGCCACTCGTAGCCTGATTTCGATCCTGCTCCATCCAAAGGCAACACAAATCAATTGTTGCTGTCGTGAAACACATTTAGTGCCATGAAATGCTCTATTAGGAGTTCTTAGCGTCGCTGTGTTACATATTTAATGGCTTTGAAAATCAATGTGCTTGTCAGGCAGCAACTGAACGTGACACCCCCCCCCCCCCTCAGATCTGGTCCGGGGCTGATACGTAGTCTGCTGCTAACTGTGTTACCCTTTAACAAGACAAAAGACACGGCTGGTAAATGCATTAAGATTCTTGCCTCTAGTGCAATACATCAGGCCATTATCTCTTGCTAGGTACAGGATGCATTATCAAAGAGGCGAGGAAATGAGTACTATAGGTAATAAGATAAAGCTTTTGCTTGTTTGTTTTTTACCCCACGTACCGTTGGTCTTTAAGTATTTGTTTTGCTTATAACCAGAAGCATTTTCAAAATGTGCCCTAAATCAACACCGCTGCTCCAGACTCACGTCTCCAAGATGAAAGATAAAAGGGGCAAATCACAAGATAGGTTTAAAGAGCAAGGGTGAGAGGAGGGTAGTTGACCCCCCCCCCCCCACACACACACACACACACACACACACACACACACACACACACACACACACACACACACAAGATGTATGGGGTTCATAAACAGTAATCAAGTCTGCAAGTGTTGGTCCTGTGGCCCCCAATTCATTCCTTCACTCATAACCCACATACCTCACATGCTGTCCCCCCAGAAGGCAATGTTTGGCAAAACAATATTATGTGTCCTCAGAGAAGAATAAGGGAGAGCTCGATAGCCATTGAAGAATTGTTTAAGAATTATTTTCCTCCCAACCTGTCAGAAATGCTGTCCAGAGACAGTTTCATAGGAGGAGCAACAGCAAAAAATGTACTGCAGCCGTTCGTAATAGAAAGATGGTGGAGTAGAGAAACTGGAAGCCTTGCAGTGACCATAGCCCATCGCATTGGATGCAGTAGGCAATGACTGACAGTTAGCCTTTTGTTTACTGTCTCTGTCACCATGGCACAAAATGTTGGCACAGGTGTATGTCTTTATTAGCTTTTTTATTAAAGCTTTTTTAACTTTATTTTAGGGACCAAGAATAGATTTTGATATTTATATCAACTCAGATTTCAAACAAGGACCCTTTTTCAGGCCTGTATGACTTGCCGACCTGGAGGTTTGGATGTGTCCCCATTCATTTTGATAGGACCTGGCCATGTTAATGCTGAGCACATTCCAAGATGGCAGCAAATTAAAGGGACTTTGCCTTAGAAGGCCTCTGACCAAACAATGTCCAGCCTCGTACAGCTATTTACTTTCCATCTCCATGATCTCACAGCCAATAGCTTTTCTTTGTTTCATCCCCCATAATAATACCTTTGAATCACATAAATGTTGAAATGTGATGGGAGGCAATTAGGTTTTGAATGTGAATATAACCCTGCCATTGCCCAGTTTCATTAGAGTTCTATAGCCCATAGACTTTGTCTGTGATATGCGTCTGGTTTTGAGGGATATCTCTGAAGCACGCCCCGTAATGCCCTTGGTGTGAGTATAACTCTTCCATTGTTCTCTGACAAATCGACACGCTGCAGTAGTGCTCTGTGTACCGAAGCTTGACTGACATTTGACTCCTCGTGCGACTTAATAAACGACTGTAATGGTATCACGTTATTAATAAGCTATCATTTGTCACCTTTTTAAAATAGAACATTATTATTCCACTGCCACGTCTGTCACAGAATGGACGTCGCGCATGCTTGGCTTGGCTTTTGACGTGCACTTGGAAGTTCTGCAGGGCTTTCTTCTCGGCTTGACCGCACAAATCTAGAATGTTCTGAGACGTATCCATCACAGCGCTCTGGCCATTGGAACCCTTTATATGACTCACTCTCTCGCGCCGACTTGTCCCCCCCCCCCAATCCTCACCCCCAACCCCACCCCACACGGCCTTGCCTCGCCTCTGTTCTCCTTGTTCCCGAAGACAAATTAGCGTCGCCTAAATAATTCACTGATCCCTAATTCTCTTTGATTAGTGGCGAGTTAGATGACGGCGACCCATTGAAATTGGTCATCAGCATAAATAACGAGCGAATGAACTGATAAAATGCAAACTCGCCGCCTGTCATAAATCAAACGGAATCCAGTGGCGGTGGAAGTCACTGAAATTAGAAGTCCGTGCTCCTATTAATTACTTTGCCTTCTGAGGGCGTCAGTGTGATAAATCAGCCCTGAGAGCCTCGGTCCACCGCTTGGGCTCGGGGAGACAGAGCTCGCCTGCAAATGTGTGTGTGTGTGTGTGTGTGTGTGTGTGTGCGAGTGTGTGAGAAATGGAGGCAGAAAGAGAGTGTGTGTATCTGTATCAATGCGTGTGTGTGTGTGTGTGTGTGTGTGTGTGTGAGTGAGAAATAAAGACTAAAAAAGAGAATGTTTCTATCTGTGTATGTGTGTGTGTAGAGACTGAGTTGCATGTGGAGGAGAGTTTAAAAATAGTATGTATAGTAGTATAGTATACTTGAGGTGTTAATGAAAATGAAAACTGAAAGTTACGTATTTAGCAGACACTCTACTATAAAGCAACCCAAATGTGGTGTTTGGGAAATGAACACAGGTTGCCCTATTGTGGGTTAAGTGATGTAAGTGCCACCATACCCAAAGAGAAGAGTGGTAACTAACATAAACACACTCTTATGTCAGTATATTAAATACCAATTTTGCACAATTTGAACATGTTTGTTTACACAAATTTCAAAAGAATGTGAGTACTCTAGTTTAATATATTTACATATATACATATATCACACACATACACACACACACACACACACACACACACACACACACACACACACACACACACACGTGCGTGTGTGCATATTGTATTTCTTTCTTTCTACTTTTAGGTGAATATAAAACATTGTACATGATTCTTTCGAAAACAAAGAATCCCTCTGCTTGTGCTAAGATGTTCGCACTGCACACAGTCTTTTTTTTTTCCTTTTTCCATTTTTGCCAGAACAATGCACACTCGTGCCTCTGGTAAGTTGTGAGCGCTTGAGCAGGGGCCTGCCTCCTCCGATTGTGTGCACGTATCGTAATGAATTCATTTGCAAATTAGTCATCGCTGCCCCCTCTCCACGGGCTTCCTCATTCATTTCGACAGCGCGGCTTCTAATCGCTCCTAGAAGCACATTGTTGCCATCTAATGAAATGATGAGGAGTCAAAAGCTTTTAATCACTGCTTGTGCAACATCACAGGATTCTATTAGCGCTTGGCGTGCTAGCAGTTTACTCCCGTTGTCAGTTTCCTCTCCAGTGAAAATGAGCGAGGGTCGTTTCGAATCAAAACAAATCCCCCCCCCCCCCCCTCTCTCTCTCGCTTTCTCTGTAGGGAAAAACAGTTGAAGACACTGGACATGTTTTGTTTTGGAGTGTGTGTGTGTGTGTGTGTGTGTGTGTGTGTGTGTGTGTGTATGTATGGAGATATCAAAAGAATGGTATTTGAAGTGAACAGGTAACACTACAGGCTGTCGCTAACAGTGAATCAGACATCATAGTTTGTCTGAACTGCTGAAAGATTAATGGCAAAATGAAGACGCTTTAATCTGTGTCTGTATACTCACTACCTAACTCTCTTTTCAGTGTAGGAAAAATACAAATGGGCAGGTAGGAATTCCTGTCTCCATCAGAGACTTCCTGATTAGCTTATTACATTGTTATTAAATTCTTTAATCAATGGAACTTTTGGACTTGCGGTGCCAACAATTGTTTTAACACAGTGTTTTTCCAGCTTTGTAAAGCTATCCAGAAATTGTACTGATAATATCTGTATTTCTTGGAAATTACTTGTGGATCAACTTATTTGACGCCTATACTCCACAATAACTTAATCTAACAAAGGTGATCCGGTTTTTTAAGTCATTTCAAAGCTTCATCTCCTGTGAAATGCACTTTGTCATTCTATTTGACTGAAATCTTCAGCTCCCTTCCTTCGTTGACAGACACATATTGCTCGGCGGCCTTGTTTTAGAATTGTTTAATCTGTAATCTTCTGCTGTTTTCCCATGCTGTTGTCCATATGGTGGCTTTGACAGTGATTACAGCTACAGGGATATATTGAGAGGCCACGTGTCCTTTGGGTGACATTGGGAGGCCTGCGCTGTTTGTCTTCGTAAATAATGGTTTGCCGGACTCTGAGAAGTAATGGTGTGGACTCAGGTGACATTGCATCAGTGCCAAGGTGACTGAGTGACTCCTGGACTGATAGCCTTCCCTCTTCCTCTCCCTCCCTCTCTCTCCTTGTCTCTGTCGTTTCTCTGCTCTCTGTCTATCTCTCACTGCTTTCCTTTTTTTCTTTTTGTCTCACTCTCTCCCATCTATTTTGTCCCCTGACCCAGCCCTCTCTCGCTCTCTATCACATTCTCTCCTGTCTGTTGTTCTCTCTCTCTCTCTCTCTCTCTCTCTCTCTCTCTCTCTCTTTCTCTGTCTCTCTCTTTCTCGCCCTGTCAATAATCTTCCACATGTCCGATAGAGTCACGTCAGAGCACCTCGGCTGACAGGCCGGTGTCTTTATTTCCTGGAGCAATCCTGTTAGAGAACAGCATCAGCGGTGATTAATGTGACAACAGCTGGGAGAGCGTTAACCCTCCACTCCCAGCCCAACCAAACAGCCTACGTGTCTACACACACACACACACACACACACACACACACACACACACACACACACACACACACACACACACACACACTTGATTTCCTGCACACCATGAATGAACAACTAGGGGAGACAAAGGTGTAGAGCAGGAGTGGCCCAGACTTTTTTGCTTGCGGGCCATATGCTGAAAAAGATAATAATTTCAAACAATTACAACTGAACTCTGAATAATAGAATAATGTAACTACAGGCCCATTGCATCATGGCAGGCTGCATGGAAGACAGCAAAGGTCTGTAATCGGCCTCCGGGCCCAAAGATTGTGTGGTGATCCCCAGTGTAGAGCTCCAGGTCTTTTGATCTTACTCCCATCACACTAATGGTAATATCACAATAGCTCAATTAATAATGTTGTCAAACTATTTTTCATAGCATCCAACTATACTGTAATACAGACATTCCGCTCTACAAATGTATTGAGAGTTTCTCAAAGTGGAGAATGCTTCCTAGGTAGCACACTCGCCTTAGAAGTCGTACACTTCAAAAACGAGGTTTCATCACACCAGTGCATCCTTGAAAAATCTATGAACAAAGGCCTCTGTCCTCGCTAGAATTTAGAAGGATCCTTGACATTGGAACAGTGCTTAGCGACAGACAATAATGTGGAATGCTCGAAAAACAAGCCTTCCAAGCATGCTTCCTCGACTTTGAGAATCACTCTTTATGTATCTGCTGCACCTAAATACTAAGTGGACCAGACTCTTTCACTTCCTGTCAGTTTGTCTAGATCAAGTGTAGATACTCCTGATAAGTAGAAACTATATATTAACTTTGTTTGAACTTTATACTTATTGGTTCGGACTTATTTCAGTTCGCTTATTGAATTTCAAAATGTAGTTCTGGGAAACTGGAGACTTTGGAGAATACTGTGGCTAGTTCTGCAATACTAAGCAGCGGTATAAGACGAGCTAGCCTGGCAAACTCAAATGTAGCATTTATAATGGGTTCTTTGCACTTGCATGGATATATTT
The DNA here is from genome assembly GCA_027497455.2 of Sardinella longiceps. Taxonomy (NCBI): domain Eukaryota; kingdom Metazoa; phylum Chordata; class Actinopteri; order Clupeiformes; family Clupeidae; genus Sardinella; species Sardinella longiceps. Next base: position 502,853 of record JAODXP020000032.1, read on the forward strand.
ACTTGACGAAAACAAATAATCTGCCATAAATATCTATGACTTTCAAAAGTGAAAAATGACGGCGGCAGTTAATTTGAACTCCCATGTCAGTTTGGCTTCTTTGACCAAAAATGTAAACACTCGTTCCCATTTATAGCTAACAGTCTCTCAACAGTCGCCCGTATCCAGGTGTTGCAGTCACCTGGGGGTCACTTAAGGTCGCGCTGATGGATTGCTAAGTGTTGGCGCCGTGTTGTGACAAATGCTGAAATATAGTCATTTAGGAAGAGTGTTGTCCTGTTTAGTCAACAGCTGTGGCAGGCGGCGTACCATATTATTAGTTTTCTCCCTCCTGGTTACATATGCCAGGCTGCCAGGAATGCAAGGCATCATCATCAGAGTCAGGCTAGCGTTTATAATTATGGGTAAGAGGGAAATAGTGAATCTAGATCCAGGAAAAGGGGGGATTGTTTTGATTATGGCATATTCCAACACCTGTGTAATCGGCACACATCACTGTGGATATCGAACAGAGGCCTTTGCAATGTGGCAGCCATCTGGGGTCGCTGATAACCATATGCTCACATATTTTTTTTTTGGAGAAGTTTATGTTTGCGAAGGGTGTGTGTGTGTGTGTGTGTGTGTGTGTGTGTGTGTGTGTGTGTGTGTGTGTGTGTGTGTGAGCTCGGGGTTGATGCGCTGATGTGTTTTGAAGCTGGTGGTGAGTGATGGCATAACAGGGACAGTCCCTAGGCTGCCAGGTATCATCATCGTGTCAATTATCCCCCATGAAAGCACACCTGTTCACAACAGTTAGCGCAAAAACAGAGAGCGTCTGTAGCCTGGCCTGTTGCGGTCGGTGGGGGTTACACTGGATAAACATTCTTTAACCTCTGCTTCCAACAGGGTCGAGACACACTTTGTCACACAAAAGCTACGTGATTGCAGGGTTTGAAGCGGAGAAGTTGTTTGTCCAAAAGCAGGAGGTGGAGAGGAAGAGAGAGATGAGGACCAAGTTTTGACACACAGTGGCTATTTGCATGACAAAATTGTTTGAGGTAAAGAGGAAGAAAAATAAAAGGAGTAAGAAGAAGTAGGAGAAGAACAAGAAAAGCAAGAAGTAGCAGAAGCAGGGGATGAAGAAGAAGAAGTAGGAGAGGAAGAAGAGGATGAGGAGGGTTAAGGCAGTCAGTCACGGCTGATTTTTGACATCCGTCAAAGCGAGGCGTCACGGCCAGCAGAGCGTGGCTTAGGTCAGAGGTCTCGTCTTCCCGAGGCCACGGCAAATGCCAGCCGCCGAGACAAAGCGTCCCTCCGAGACCTCCAGATGCTTCTCTCGACACTCGTCATTAATTTTCACGCCAAGATTTTAATTAGAGCTCCTCGCGGCACTGGATCGTCCCTTACATCAGCGTCCCGTCACACCCCCACCTACCCATCCACCCACCCACCCCAGTCCCCTCTGTCCCCTCTCTGGCACTGTCACGCCCGCTGCTGCTGCTGCTGCTGCTGCTGCTGCTCCTGCCGCCACTTCTGCTTCTGCCGCTGTGTGGCAAAGAGCAGGAGTCTGATGGCCTTGTTTGTCTTAGCAGTATTTATGACATCCAACCCCCTCCTTCCCCCCCAAGCCACGAGGGCATATCTCTCAACACTCAGCTATGCAGAGGCCAAATGAGCGGAGTCACAACCGTGATGAGGAGGATCGCTACCATAGCCATAGCCTGGGGCTTCCGGGAGGTTCTCTTCTCTTGTGGATTTAATCAAATAGACTGGAGGAGGATGGTGTTTTTGTTGTCTTGTTTAATTATTTGGTGATGCGATGGCACTTGGATCAAGACACACTTGTTAATTGAATATCTTATTAGTATGACAGTGTCTTACCATTTTTTTCTTCTTCTCTTCATTTCATAATACAATATTATGTAACTTTTTAATATGCACAAATATAACCGTATTCTGGGTGCAACCCCAGTCAGTAGCTTATAGCATATAGCAATAGCTTGGTAGCTTATATATAAATATTGCATGTAAATGTGAAACAAAGCAATAGTGGGGACAAACTCTCAGGGGGTTTCTGTCAGGGAGTTGCCACTGTCTCTGTCTGTGCAGGCTGCCTATGGAGCCAAAGGGGTGTAACAATGGGCTAGCGGAGCAAAGTACTCCATGGTGGACAACTAATGGATGGCTTGTCAGAAGGAATAATTGCTGTAGCTAGAGTGAGTGTGTGTAGGTGTGTGTGTGTGTGTGTGTGTGTGTGTGTGTGTGTGTGTGTGTGTGTGTGTGTGTGACAGAGACAGAGAAGGTGTGTGTGTGCGTGCGTGTGTGTGTGAGAGAGAGAGAGAGAGAGAGAAGATGAGCGAGAGAGAGAGAGAGAGAGAAAGAATTCCATCAGTAAATTGATGGAAGAGGAGGATGTCCTCAGAGTACAGTGAGTGAAAGAGAGAAAGGGAGAGAGAGAGAGAGAGAGAGAGAGAGAGAGGTAGAATACTCCAAGAGAATGATGGGAAGTGACAGTGGACTGTCAGGCAGCATTGGCTGGTAGTAGTCATGTGACACCCCGGCGAGAAGGTGGCAGGCAAGACCTGGTTGCCTGAGTGAGAAAGCGTCTTTAATCCATGGGAGAGAGGAGAGGAATCCTCCTGTCAGCATCACTCAGATACACACTCAAGGGGGAAGCATGGACCTGAGAGCTAGGTAGTTAAGGTGCCAAACACACACACACACACACACACACACACACACACACACACACGCACGCACGCACACACACACACACGCATGCACGCACACACACACACCCACCCACCCACATGCATACAGTATGTATGGACACACTCACATACATGCACAGACACACTCAAATACATAAACACACACATACATGCACACACACGCACACTCACAAACTAGTACAGACTCACAGACATAAACACATTCCTACATACATACACTGACATAGGCCTACACACAGGATATTCTGTGAGAAAGCAATGCCATTCAAATACACTGAGTTGAGGAGAGAATGCAGAGATGTGACCATTACAGTAATGATAGCTATGCGTTGATGTGCTATACCACTTGCTTGTCAGCTACGTTGACAAGCTAATAGCCTTTTTTTTGTCTGTGGAATATCCCCTCTTTTTTCACCTTCATGTGTGACTCCTCGAAGAGGATTATCATTTGAGGAGGTTGATTTGTGGAAATGTATGCAAGCTACTATCAGCTCATGTATGACATGGCGGCGCCCAATAAGTCATCTTGGGAGTCGGTGTTGCAAATGCCACGCCATTTTGTCATGGTTGTCTTTTCTTGTGAGGATAAGGGTCGGCTCCTGTTCAGCAGATTGGCTATTTAATTCCCCTATGCTGACCACTGCCTGTCCTTTTCCCTCAGAGGAAGGATAATAAAGCCTTAATGAAGTCGAATATGGTCATGTGGAACACCGTGTGATGTGGTTTATATAAAACATATAATAATAATAATGTCATCTGTGAATAACAAGCGCCAAGCATAGGCTACTCATAAGAGAGACATGATCCGGAAAATTCCAGAATCCAATAGCTACCTCTTTTTTTTTTCATTTTACATTTATTTTCCTTTTCACCTTTTATTTAAAACCCCATCTTTTTTGGACATGAGTTATTGTGTTATATTATTGTAATTCTTGATTGAAAGAAAAGCTTGTCCTGAAGTCCGATGATGGTCTGCATATTTTATACTGGTTGAAGTTATCATTATTCATTTTGGATCATTCATTGTACAACAAATCATAATTTAATTTGCTCAAGAGAAAATCTATTCTGTAGTAAGCATCTTTGGAACTCTGGTTTTGAAAGGCATCTCTGAATAGGTTTCTTTACTGTAGTAGGTGCTTAGTTGCAATGCAATTTTCCATTGCAAACCAACTAACTACCGGTAAGTTGCTAACTGGTTAGCATCTTTGGTTTTGTGAAACAGTCGCCCCAAGAGTGTTAGCTTACTCTTCAAATTAGTGAGCTCTGCTACAGTTTGCTGTCTTCAAATCTGGTGTTGTGAGCCTTTTCATTCTGTACTTCCAAACAACTGGATGGGAATTTAATACCATTCTGTCTTTCAGCTAGACTGAATCCCGGCCTAAAATTGGACCTGAATAATATGGTGCCTGCCCTGTACTGCTTTAGTGGACGCCAAATGGATGGAAGAATTTTAGGTCTTAACTTCTACAATGACACAGTGATGATGAAGAGGGTGAGGAAGTCTGTTCAATGCTGTCATTAGGAAGAGTGTCCAATAGACTGGCGTTGGGAGACCAGACAGAGAGCTGAAGACGACCCTCATTTGGAAATGAAAGGTTGCATGTGCTGCCAATACAGCAACTGAACAGCCATCCGAACACTATTGATCCAGACTCACAAATGACAGCGAGAAGAAGAGGGGAAAAAAATCCGCTATAATCATGACAAACGAGAAGCGGGTGTCGCCAGGGGTGAGAATTATCAATACGGCCAGCTCGGCAAAGAAATGCCAAGGTCACCGACAAAGGGATCCCTCTCCAAACCTCCGCTATCAGAACTCTGCCAAATGAAATATCGGTGAGGGAAGCGGGTTAGCTAAGACAGAGGTATTAATTAAGACTAAAGTCTCCAGGGTGATAAGTGGCTTTCTGTATGGATTCTCTGTTGGAAGGGGACAGGGAGCTGAATGCCAAGGGCAAAATGACCATAACGCAACGTCTCCATTTCTGTGTGCAGCTTGGATCCCGGGAAAAAAAAATAAAAATGTAGAAGCATATGCCAAGAGATTTAGTTGTAATCACTTCAACCTTTTGAGAAGAGATCTTTAAAAAGGGAAACATTATATCCTAGGATTGTTTGAGAGTCCGGAGCTAGAGAAGCCATAACGGTTATTTGTATGCGCACGGATGCATTGGCGCAGGATTTATATGCGATGAATTCAGCTGCGCTGCTGATGCAAGAAATGTCTTTGTCTAGTCATCTGGCAATTTTGTAAGAAAACAACCCCATAATAAGCCCCAGATAGACAGGCCATTGTGGAGTTGTAAAAATGCTTTTGTCAATGAATGAACCTCTATGAGGAGCTGACAGTGCCTCCGTCATCAGGGCTGTTCAGAGGAAAGCCTCTTATGTCTCGCAGATGACAAACCGTATTGATGATGATGATTTAAAAGGGTTGTGCGAATCAATCTGCTGCCTGATGGACCATGATCGGCTACGGGAGCTCTCCAGACAGCATAAATACAGACAGAGAGGGAGAGAAAGAGAGAGAGAGAAAGAAAGATAGACAGAAAGAGAGAGAGAGAGGGCAGGCAATGGTTTACATCCGGCTCAGTCACAGAACGAGTCTGGCTCAGATCCATGCTGGAGTTGACTGCCATCACTGCCTCTATCTCTCAAACTTGAGTCTATAACACAATAGAAGAGAGAGAGCAAAAAAAATAATTTGCTAATTAGCTTTATCACTCATGTCTGCATTTATCTTATTCTAAGAAAATGCCAATACATTAGGCAGGATGTCTGTTACACAAGGTGACCTCCACAGTTCTTAATAGCATAATTCATTATCCCTCAAATGGAGTGGATATCTTGTCCTGTGGCCGCCCGGCCTGCTGAAGCGGTTAATTGTGGTGTCATTAAAGTTAGCTCTCTTTTCATTTAGGCCCCGGCTAGTCATATAAAGCTAATATTCTCAGTTATCAGCTGCTGAAGTAGAATGGAAAATGATGGATATTGTCAGGGGCGGAGAGGGACCAGGGAGGCCCAGGGTGGATGGGGATCCAATGAACAACCTTTTCATCTCTTTTGCATTGACACAAAATGATGGGTAGATTATACAGTATGCTCAAATGTGGGAATGTTAGATGAATTGTTAATGCGCGCGCACACACACACACACACACACACACACACACACACACACACACACACACACACACACACACACAAAATGAAACACTATTTGATGCCCTCATCCGGTACAACAGCCAAATCTTTATGGTACACCACTGCCTTACAGTTTTTAAGAAGGTGGTGAAAACTAGTTATTAGCAGAAAACAGCCAATGGGATTACACTGCTCCTGATTGGCTGGAGTAGTATACAGTACCTGACTAGGCCTGAACCAATATTCTTGTCAGATTACTGTCTTAGTGCCAGGAATACAAATAACAGACATTATTAGTTTATATACATTAATTTTTCAATTTTTAAATAATTTTATCTACTATATTTTATAACACACACTGTAAATGTACACTAACAAAAGTGTGTTGAGAGTTGGACTTAATAAAAAAAAATAAATAAAAAGGTTGTACTGGATTATAATTGATGACTGTACAGTACAGTACCTTCAACTGCTGTGCAGTAAACTCCCCTCACACATCCATATATTATGATGACATATGTTTTCCTTGTCACTTTACTCCTATGCAAATCAAACACACTGTCAGGCGTCTGTTTGAAGTAAGCCTGCCTGTGGGAGACTCCTGACTCCTGCCCGAGCGAGCTGACAGATCTGTGGAGGTCAAGGGAGCGCAGGTCGTGCCTCTTTTGAGTGACGTCCTGACTCCATCTTGGCGGGGGCTTCCCGACTTGACTTGAAAGGGACACGTGAAAAGTGGCGTGTGGCTGCAGGTATGTGCATTTCAGTGGAGGTACGCCTCATCACATCTCCACCGGAAAAATCACACCAGCTTACCAACAGTGCGTGCGGTATTAATCCTCTAATGCTGAAAGCAGACGAAGACAGAGCTGGACCAGTTAAGTCGCAAACAGTAAAAAATATAAAACTTAAAACTAATTTTATATGGTCAGTGTAATTTTATATGGTCATCAATAAATTTACGATATTTCCTCTCTCATTATTCACAATAGGTAGGCTAGATAACGTGTCATGGCATTTCATGTACTCTAAATTTTGGAGATAGGAATTAAGGTTGAATTCATAGAGAAAAGTTGTGAATAGTGAATTCATAGATAACACATATCACATTAAAATACTAATCATCTTTAAAAGACCATTGCACTTGTTTTGATTTCTTCACTTGTGACTTAGAGAAGAGCTAACCCTTGCTGCACATGTTCTTGTCGATAACCAACACCCCCTGCTTCTCTCTCTCTCCCTCTCTCTCTCTCTCTCTCTCTAACCCTCTGTCCTCTCTGTAGTCTGCGGACAGGAGAGGACAGCGCGTGTTGATTTACTAACGTGTTATCTTTGTCTATAGCAGCAACGTGATAGCGAGTTAAATCAAGACAGCCAGTCAAAGCGATCCACTGTGGCCCTGTTTGGAAAGCAATAAGACAGCTATGAAAGGCAATAAAGCGACTGCTGGCAGCCCAGTGCAGACTGTCAGGGCCGCAGGATTAATTACCGTGTCCTGACGACTTACCTGGCGAGCGGGTGTGAATTTTTGCAAGTATGTTTCATCTCACTCGGCGGCTGGCCGGGGAGTGCCCTCCCATGACAAATATTGATCTTGTCTCTGCCGGCAGATATAAGGGGGAAATTAAATGGCTTGGTGGCGAAAACCAAGAGGTTGTGTGTGTGTGTGTGTGTGTGTGGGGGGGGGGGGGGAGGGGGGCAAGCTTTAATATCTAAACGCTTCCCCCTCGACCGTTGTGGCGCCATCCACCGACAATCAGTTTGCGGATTGAGGGTTTGATTTCATGGCACGTTGCGATTATCAAATTAGTTTGGTTACGCTTCATTCTGTGCGATGTAGCACCCCACCCCCCACGACGCATCCCAACCTCCCGCGTTGCCCGCCTATGTGACAAATACCAACATGATTAATTACAGCGAGGTACATTCCGAAAGAGAGGGGTTAAGGGAAAGGGTGAAAGTAATGGATGAGGAAGGTTGAAGTGGGGTTAAAGGGAATTGAATCTGATATCGCAGAAATGGCTCCCATACGTGAGATGCTAGAGAGATGCTGCCCTAAGAAGAGCTGGTGTCGGGCCAGATAAGACCCAGGTTCTGATCCAGAGAGGTGGGTTAGCATCTACCTGAATCCCGACTTAAACCCATTCTTCATGTGGACACGTTGTGCATTACTTCGCCGGCCACACAGAGAAATTAGTGCATTGTAAATGTTGCTTGTATTGTATTAGCATTGACTTGGTCTTTCCTGTCAAAGTGCTCGGCTATCTTCTATCTGCTATAGGCCCTCTTACGGCATGCCTGCCGCACACACACACACACACACACACACACACACACACACACACACACACACACACACCCACGCTTCCCTTTGTCCCGTGCTGCTGATAGCACCGAGGACGAAGCCCCAAGTTCAGTTCCTGTTTTTCTGGGCCCATCTGTAAGGAAAAACCAGCCCAAGGTAAAAACGATGACGGCGACTTGGCAGAAGATGAAACACCCCCTCCGCCACGACCATTAATAATTCTCGTATTTTGGAGACGCCGCCGTTCATACAGAGTCCCTGGTATTTAATCTCTACCCCCCCCCCACCCCAACCCCCTACCAGAGGGGGGGGAAATAAGGTCAAAAGGGAGAGGCACATCTTTTTTCTTCTTCTCCTCTCTCTCTCTCTCTCTCTCTCTCTCTCTCTCTCACTGCGCTTCTCTCGTCTCCCTGCCTGGCTTTGAGTGATCAGGCCAGGTTTTCCCAGGCACCCCATTTGTCTGTCAGAGCTTCAGTCCCCGGCGGTGATTTAATTTCCGTCAGTACGAGGAGTTTGTGATGTGGCCTGGCGCGCACATGGCAGATATTTGTCAGGTTAAGCTTTGACAGCCGGATAATTCCTAATAACACCAGAATATCATCAAATCCACACAGTCTCTTCCAGAGCAGGCCTCTGGCATTGGCAAACCAGTGTTCTACTGTTTACAGATCCACTAAATATTCACATAAAACACTAAATCTTCTTTCCTTGGGCATTCATTAATGTCGTGATTTTTTTTTTCCCCTTAAAGAGTACTCGGTTTAAGCCAGCGTTCATGTTTAAGCATTAAGTTGGAAAATTAGAGGCTACTAATTGGATTTGGCTAAAGACAGTGACTTCATCAGCAGCTGCTGGAACATCATCTAACTGGGACTGGGTCAGATAGCATCAATGTTGTCTTCTGGCTAACAGCTAGCTACCAATGATAAATGCTATCCAGTAAAAATAGTGTATTGAGTAATTTTACTTGGATATATATCATGAAAGGTAATTTCAAAAACACATTGAAGTAAACGTAAGTATAATTCACAGCCAAAAAAAGTTTTCTATGACCTCACAACTGCTCCAGGAATAATCCAGCGCATGTCTGGAGACATCCCCTGGATGCTCTATGTAATTATGACACACAGACGACTAGAATTCCAGGTTTCCAATACCTCAGCGATCAAATCTTCCCATGCCGTTGGTTATCAGCATTGCGGCATTTTCCATTTCGGAGAAGAAAACCAGGCACAGATGGCTATGAAATGAGAGCACAGCAGAGGCAGTTCGCTTCACCCCCCCATCCCTCCCCCCCTTAAATTCAGCTTACATGGCTGTGTGTGTGTGTGGGTGTATATGTGTGTGTGGGTATATCGGCGAGTGGGGGTGGGGGGGGATCCAGTCCAGGCACATTAGATGTCCAGGATGAATGTGTGGCCAGGCTCGTTTAAGATAAGGGAAGCGTGCCAGAGACTGGCCTGGGCCTGAGCTGTGGGGTTTGGGGAATAATCTCTCTATAATAGCTGGCTGCAGGTCAGGGAGCACTCACACTCACTGGGGCCCTTGTCCTCCTCCTCCTCCTCCTCCTCCTCCACCTCCTCCTCACTGTTAACTAACACTCACTGGAGCATTGGATGGACCCCATGGAGAGAGACCGTGACACACACACACACACACACACACACACACACACACACACACACACACACACACACACACTCGCACTGTAACCAGGGGTGACTGGGGAGAGGCTGTGACACACACACACACACACACACACACACACACACTGTAGCCAGGGGTGACCTCTTGAACAGTACCCACCTCAGAGACATGGGGATTGTGCCAAAGCTCTCCAGGCGAGGGGGATTCACATTGGGAGGGCTCAAGAGTGTGTGCTATGGAGCTGTAGAGGAGGGCAAAGTTGGATTACATTACGGCCAGTGTGGAGATATGTCGGACAAAGCAAGATGTGATCCTTTGGATATACTACTTCTCTTTTTGAAAGGAAAGGTCATACATAGTAGATATAAAGTGATCTATGAACATACTGTAAGTGTAGCTGTTGATTTACAGTCAGTCAGTTGATGAAAATGGAACTGTTTAGAGTTAAAAAAAAATCTTGTTTCGTTTAAGTATAAAATACAATACACAAACAAACAAAAAACATATAAATAAACAACAAACAAACATACAAATAAACGCATAAGTATTGTAGCATAGTATTATAGTATAAATATTTTCCCTCATCCCTTACATCAAACATTTATGCTTACAAACATCAATCTACCTTTAGGCTGAGAGAATCATGGGTAAAAAGAAAGAAAAAAAGAAAATGGCCGCTAGCTGTCTGGTTTTTGATAGCAGCTTAGGTGAAAGGCCTCAGCCCTTTCAGCCCCCGCTGACAGATCTCTGTCCATGCTCTGTCTGGCTCCGGGCGGGGGTGTGGGCGTGCCGTGTAGGTGTGTGGGGTAAGTAACATTGATAGAGGGGTTTTGCCTTTAAGAGGCCCTGCGCCCGATGCTCAGTGGGGCATTGCAGATTAGGTCAGTGGAACGGCTCCCCAACTCAAGCATGATGGATGACTGGCCCAATGAGTTTCTACCTGGCGGCGTTGTGAAATCTTTTCATTGTCACCGACGGGCCTCCATCACACGGGGGGAGGTAAGGCAGCCTGTGGTGGGTGGGGGGAGAAGGTGAGGAGGCATGTGTGTGTGTGTGTGTGTGTATGTGTGTGTGTGTGTGTGTGTGTGTGTGTGAGAAGGGGGGGCGGGGTGTGGGGCCATGATGAATGGGGGAGAAAGTGTCAGAAATGCCCTTCCTTTCCCCTGGTGTAAGTTTAATACCTCCCAGTGCTGCAATTCCTATTGATAAAAGCAAAGGGCTGACTTTTATTTATTTATTTATTTGATCTGTTTATTTCTTTCCTTCAGAGCAAAGTGCTGCCGGAGAGAACAGGCAGAAGGTGGATGATTGAATGAACAGGGGCTGCTGTTGTGTTGCCCAGGGTTAGCTTCTGTAAACAGAAGTAGTGACTGGTGAACCTGCTGGGGGAAGAAGGGATGGAGAAACTGAGAGAGAGAGAGAGAGAGAGAGAG